>JAVJIF010006890.1:0-298225 GCA_038442645.1 Agave tequilana
AGAACATCACAGATATTACCAATATCTTTTTATATGTTGTGCAGGATGCGGATCTGATAATGCTCTCTCTTGCTACTCATGAGGTTCACTTCTCAATTTTGAGAGAGGTATGTAAAAGTTTCCTGCATTTTCTCTGCAAGTGCACAAATGTGTGTTGGTTTCCACAGGTATTACTTTTTTATGGGTAATGCTTTTGACTTGAAGAATTTACAACTTGTTGGACAGGTGATCTCAATGCCAGGGCAACAAGAGAAATGCTTTTCCTGCGGTCAAATTGGACATCTTGCAGCTGATTGTGGAGGTTCTGAGGTGAATGGCAAGGCTGTGGTTGACATCCCCATTCACAAAAAGAAATATCAGGTGGCTTTTTGAACATAGGAACAATTATTTTTTACGCTCCAATCTGGAATCCCTGTTTTTGTTGTTTTTCTCACATTTTCTCTTACACACACATGTCAGATATGAACTAATCTTCTACTCTGTGGCCAGTTCCTGAACATCTGGGTCTTGCGAGAGTACTTGGAGAATGATTTGGCAATATCAGATTCTCCATTTGCGATAAACTTTGAACGTATAGTGGACGATTTCGTTTTCATGTGCTTCTTTGTGGGAAATGACTTTCTACCACATATGCCCACTTTGGAAATCCGTGAGGTTCATAGCGGGCCATTTCTCATGCTTGAATTTCTTTAAGCTCAAAGCGTGGCTTCTTGATTTTATCAATGAGCATGCATTTGTTCCCGTACATCTTGAGCTTTAATATTAACAGTTGCTTACACTAGAATATTCAGCTGCCCTCATGTCTAATGAAAATCTCTTATTCTTTAGGGTGCAATCAATCTGCTTATGTTTATCTATAGAAGGGAGTTCGTAACGATGGGCGGTTACCTCACAGATGCTGGTGAGGTAATTTTTCTTCGATTATTATTTTACTATACCGTACTCTGTGTTGTTTCCACCTGTAGCACTTTCTTATAAACTTTGCTGCCAAATTTGTTTGAAATAGCAAGTCCTGGAAACCTTCTTTTTTTTATTCTTATTTCGTGTTTGTCTTCTCCCAGTGGCTTCATAACAGCCATCACTTATGCCACTTATATTTGTTCATGGATTACTTGTGCCATTATTATTCATCAGTCCGTATCAATAATTTTTAGTGCGTGTGGACCTTTATTGCAGTAAATTGCAATAGTTTGTCATGACAATGTTTAGTATGAAGGTTTGTTTGACATATGCATTACGCATCCTTTGTCCTCTGTTCAGTTCTTTAAATTACATCTTACTGATAAAAACTTGATGCAATTTGCAAATGTCATTCAAGTACTAGCACGTCTTATCATGGATAGCTTTCTCCTATTTCATGCTTGTTTATGCAATACACTTATGTATAACTAGTGGAACACACATATGGTTAGATTTGTTCATCAGAAACATGTGGAGGTTAAATTCTGAGCATATTATGTGGCACTTGATATCTATTTTTTCCCCATTGTTGAAGCGCATCCAGATTTCTCTTAAAACATATAAAACAACCTAAAGTATCATTGAGAAGAAGTTTTCTCTGTCTCTTCCATGGAAAAGGAAATTTATGTTTTTTTTCGTTGTTTGGTCCAAAGAGAAGAAAATTTTGGCTTTTCTTTTATGTTGCGCTCGGAAAGGGAAACAAGAATGCTTAGATTTGACCCAAAAAAAGTTGTCTATTGGGGACAGTTGATTCAATCGATTCAGTTATTTTTATCCCAACCCAAAGATGTAGTGCACCTTCAGAAACAAAGTATCCCTCTAAAATAGAAGCTCTTCCGAGCAAAGGAAGAGAAAGAAAGAAAATATCTCATTAATCTAATGAGTTCTCTTAATCTTCTAGTTAATGTTTCCCAAGAAAACCTCTTGACCATCGGTCCATCAATAAAAAAATTGGATGTCCTCTTTAGACCGATCATCGATCGTGGCTATATCATGATAGATAAGATCAAATCTAACTACATCAAGGAAAAAAGAAGCAAAGAAAGAACGAGAGAAAAAGACAAAAAGGATGTGGGCAATCACATAATCATGGGATCAAATCAAAATATAATATGAATCATCCAGTAAGAATCCTGAAAAGTATCTAAATCTACAAATAAACTCAGAAGGGGGAAAAAACTAATACAGGAAACAAAGATAAGAAAGCAGGAAAATTCTATCTAAGATGGTATCATTTGGCTGCAAATAAGGAGTCTTACTTTGCAACCAGCTAAAAGAGTATCACTTATATATGCAACCAGCTAAAAGAGGAACAAAAATGGGAGCCTCCTAGACCTAAGCTTTATCTAGAAACAGAGAACTTCTTTATCTCCTTTGATGCTGTCAGATTTATCTGCTTCTTGATTTCTTCTTTCCCCCCACCTCTCCTCTACACCATTCCAGTAATTCATCAAATTCTTTAGGCTACAAAGCAAGACGACAAGATAGTTGGAAGTGGAGATCATTTCTAGAACTGGTCCCACATATCTTTTGGTCGAGGTAAGTGTGTTTAGTCCAATTGTTCTTCCTCTCAAATTCATGTAGACCTTATAATCCTTGAGTCGTCCAAATCTATAAGATGGGATCAACGGTCAAGTTGTTCCCATTGTGAATTTTGAATCTGCCTTCCTACTGTTTTAGATCTCAAACTTTAATTGTCTTTGGAGAAACCTGATTTTTTTTGTTAATTGTTGATCCTTGCAATTAACACGCATTTGCTGCCCCCTGAATTTATTGTAAAATTGGAGAATTTCTTACCATAAAAACTTATTATTGCTGGCTTTGCTTTTTCCACAGTTGATCTTAACAAGATTGCATGCAATTTTATTCTGTTTGTTGGAAATGATCTGGAAATTCCTTACTTGAATTCAGTTAAATTTGATCATAAATCATAATCTGTCATCCCCCTCCCCTCAAAAGTAAACATATTAGTTGAGTTGCACTGTCTTTTAGAGCGTCAAACTACTATTAGATGTTATTTCTCTATCTTGTACCCTTAATTGCATGATAATAGGCTCGTGGGTTTGAAATGCACTATGTTTTAATATCAGTCACATTCTGAAGTCTGCTAGTTTCACTTATGTAGGTGTCACTGGAAAGGGTTGAGCATTTTATTCAGTCAGTTGCAGTTTATGAAGAACAAATCTTTCAGAAACGTGCTCGTATTCAGCAGGTGAGCAATGCTCTTGGCCATATGATCTTTGTCATGTGGTAGTTTTTTGCTCTGAATTTCCTCTTTGCATGTCATTCAAGTGTTATATTGTCTTATACTTTACTAAATCATGGGTTATATTTACCAGATTTTCTAGTAACATTCCTGTATTAGGTTTGATTAAAAAAAAAATAGTAGACGGGTGCAAAGAACGGTTATACTATACACTGCAGAAGCCCTTCTTTAGCTGCTGATTTGCTGATTAGCAGCCGTAGGTGAAAGTTTTCATAGTTTTCATCAGTCAAAGTTAGATAAAGAATTTATGCCGTAGACTTTCATGGCTTGGTGTTACTGACTTGCAAATGAAATGAATTTACGAAAAAGGCCTGAAATATGCTGGAAGCATTACTCCAGGTAGAATAAAAAGTTCGTTTACTTTCACTTTCTTTTTTTCCTTTTACATGAGGATTTCTGGACAGCAGGCCAATTCGCCGTGATATATTTTCCACACCACTCTGTTAAAATAGCAGAATATTGGAAATAATGGCTCCCTTTAACCTCTCCTTTATTGTCCATTGCTTTTATGTTTATCAACACAACAAATCGTTCAAATAATTGCGATCAAGGTGTATCGGGAGTATATGAGAAACATGTCCTACCCTTCGCTGAAAGGCATCACAGTTTGGATTCTTTATGTATTCTTGAGAGTCCAGAGACATCTGTAGTTCTGGCTAGTGTGTCCTTGGAGGTGTGTTGCTTCTGAACTGAAATGGCTTGGCTATCGATTGTCTTTTGGACTTTCATTGTGCTGCGTGCTTAATCTGCACGAAAACCTTATGTGTTTCCTTTGCCCTTCTCCTTCTCTTCTTCTGTGCTCGCCATTCAAAATTTCACCTGTTTTTAGCCTTCCCCTTCTGGATCCTTTGTTCATTTTCTAGTCAAATGTGTTAGTATTTGGAGTGCCTCATATTCATTGGAGAAGAATTCAGGTTTTTAGCAGTTTCCTAATACGGATCTGTCTATTTTGGTTTGGATACGAATTTCTTATTTCTCTAAAGAGTTACTGATTTGAGTTCGTGTTGGATTAAAATCATCCTAGGTGCTTATATAAACCCCTCAGGGGTGGCATTTTAAAGGTGTGTCAAGAATTCAAGAGAAATTTTAGAATTTCACCATTAAGAGTTGTGAGAGAGATCTCATTGTAACTCTTGTATTTATTTCATTAAATATTTCTTCTCTCCTCCCCGTGGTTGCAGGCACATTGCCAAACCACGTTAAATCTTGTGTTCCTTGGTTGTGTGGTGATTGCTTGCTAGTGATAAATCTTTTACGCTTCCGCTTCCGCTTTCGAGTCTTCGACTTGGTGTTCCTCTGTTGTTTGATCGGTGTTAAATCATTAACAATTGGTAGTAGAGCGCGATAGCTAGCAAGACGACCACGACAACCAAGTTCGAGGTGGAGAAATTCGACGGGAAGTCCAACTTCCTATTGAGGAAGATGCGAGTAACATCGTTGCTCGTGAAGGAGGGCACACACAAGGCCCTGCTTGGTATTGAGAAGAAGCTATCGAAGATGGGGGATGATGAGTGGAACGACATCGACTTCCACGCAAAGGCGACGATCATACTGTGCCTATCAGATCAGGCCTCTACAACGTGATGAACGAGGAGACAACTGCTGGTCTTTGGTGTAGGCTGGAGAGCTTGTACATGATGAAGAGTTTGTCGAACAAGCTTTTCATGAAGAAGCAGTTATACAACCTTCGGATGAAGGAAGGTACACCTATTCTACAATATCTCAATGCTTTTAATAGAATTTTAAGCGACTTGTTAGCCCTAGAGGTTAAGTTAGAAGAATAAGACAAAGCTCTTATGTTACTCTCTTCTCTTCCATCAAGTTATGACCACTTGGCGACCACCATCATATATGGTAAGGAGACCTTAGAGTTAGAAGATGCCAAGCAGATGCTCCAGACCAACGAGCTGATGAAGAAGACAAATTCTACGAAAGAGGCCTCAAAATTATTTGTCAAGGGCCAGAGGGGAAAATCAAAGAGTAGAGGACCCAAAGGGATCCAGAGGCTTCTAGCAGTTTCTCTTGCTACTTTTACAAGAAACTAGGGCACATCAAGAAAAATTGTATGAAATACGAAGAGATGCTCAATAGGAAAGGCGACAAAGATTTTGATGGGGTTAGTATTAGTGAAAAGTCAGATCAAGTCGGGGTTGTCGAAGAAGTAGATGAGGATTCATGTGATGTCTTGACAGCAGAGTCAGGAAAAGGTAAATACTCAGATGCTTGGTTACTTGACTCGGGGCGCACATATCATATGTGCCCAAAAAGGGAGTGGTTTAGTACTTACAACCCTTGTGATGGAGGCTCTATCCTGATGGGAAACGCCGTGTAAGACTGTTGGTATTGGCAACATTCGTATGCGGATGTTTGATGGACAGGTTCGAACCCTCATGAACGTTCGACACGTTCCGGATTTAAAGAAGAATCTTCTCTCATTGGGAGCTTTGGAAGCTCATGGGTACAAGTTTTCTAGTGCAGATGGAGCAATCAAAGTTGCTAAAGGCTCCATGACGATTCTCAAAGGAGAACGAACAACAAATTTGTACAAGTTAACAGGAAGTATTATTATGGGGATGCTTCAGCAGCAACAGGGAAAGAGGATACTACAAGATTTTAGCACATGCATCTTAGACACGAGTAAGCGTGGTCTTCAAGTCCTACACAAAAGGAGTGCTCTACCAGGAATCAAACATTGCAAACTTGATCTTTGTAAATTTTGCATTATGAGTAGGCAACGTAGAGTAGCTTTCTCTACATCTCAGCACAAGACAAAAGGCTTGCTAGATCTCATACACACGGATGTGTGAGGGCCTTCACCAATAGCATTCATTGGAGGTGCTAGGTACTTTGTTACTTTTATAGATGATTTTTCAAGGAAAGTTTGGGTATATTTCTTGAAGTAGAAATCGGAAGTATTTCAAAAGTTTAAGGAGTGAAAAATCAGATGGGGCAGAATGTGAAAGTTTTAAGGTCCGATAATGGAGGTAGTACACCTCCAAAGAATTTAAAGACTACTTAGCAAGTAAGGGCATCAAACTCCAGCTAAGTATTCCAGGGTGACCAGAACAAAACGGAGTAGCAGAGCACATGAATCGGATACTTACAGAGCGTGCCCGCAATATCAGATTACATGCTGACATGTCAGAAGGATTTTGGGCAGAAGCGGTGAATCATGCGAGTTATCTGGTAAACATGTCATCATCAACAACTATTGATCTTCAGATCCCAGAGGAGATATGGCGAGGAATATCCGTGGACTATTCAACCTTACGGATTTTCGGTCGCCCGGCAGATAGTTTGGTTGATAGTCAGATAAGGAATAAACTGAAGTCCAAGTTTAAGAAGTGTATCTTCATCGGGTTCACCAAAAGAGTCAAGGGTTTCAGACTTTGGGATCCCGAGAAAAGGAGCGCCTTTACTAGCAGAGATGTGGTCTTTGACAAAGATACAATGTTGCTAGAAAAGTCAGAAACGGAGGGTAAAGCGCAAGGTGAAGTTTCAGACAGTTCAGCAGCAGACACTCAGGAAAAGAGAATCGAGTTCTCAGATAGCCCTAAAAGGCCTGAAGGGTCAGAAGAGGACTCCTCAGATTCAGATGCAGACAAACAGGAGGCTACTCAAGAGCAATCTAGACCGTTGAGGAGGTCAGTCAGAGTTACGGTGCCACGAATAAGGTATGACTGGGATAAAAATCATATCTTTATAAAAACAGGAGAATCTGACAGTTACAGGGAAGCAATCGAGGCAGATGACCACGACAAGTGGATTACAGCCATGGAGTAAGAGATGGACTCTTTGGATAGAAATCAAACATGGACGTTAGTCGATCTTCCAAAGGATTTCAAGGCAATAGGTTACAGATAGGTTTTTCGCAAGAAGGACAATGAGCAATACAAGACAAGGTTAGTTACTAAAGGATATGCTCAAAAGGAGGGTATTGACTACAATGAGATTTTCTCTCCTGTAGTCAAGCATACATCAATTCGGATGTTATTGGCGATAGTTGTTCAGTTTGATTTAGAGTTGGAGCAGATGAACGTCAAAACAGCATTTTTGCACGGTGAGCTGTTCAGTTGAGTCATAATGACTAATCAGCATTATAGTCAAGCATACATCAATTCGGATGTTATTGGCGATAGTTGTTCAGTTTGATTTAGAGTTGGAGCAGATGAACGTCAAAACAGCATTTCTGCACGGTGAGCTGGAGGAGGAGATATACATGAAACAATCTGAAGGTTATATTCAGGAAGATAAAGAAAACAAGGCGTGTCTTCTAAAAAAGTCTCTCTATGGACTTAAGCATTCTCTCAGTCAGTGGTACAAACAGTTCGACTCTTTCATGATCAAGGCCAAATACAACCGATGTGAGTATGATAGTTGTGTCTATTTCAAGCAGAGTGATGATTCGACATATTTGCTATTATATATGGATGATATGTTGATTGCTGAGAGAAACAAGACACATGTTCATAAGCTTAAAGCTTAGCTCAAGAAGGAATTTGACATGAAGGATTTGGGAGAAGCCAAGAAGATCTTAGGTATGGAGATCACTCGAAACAGAGACTCGGGTAGATTTTGGCTATCTGAGGAGAACTATGTTCTCAAGGTGTTGGAGAGATTCAACATGGCAGAAGCAAGACCATTCATCACTCCTTTGGCAGGTCACTTCAAATTATCCTCCAAGCAGTGTCCACAATCACCGGTAGAGGAGGAAAAGATGTCTCGAGTATCATATACTAGTGCGGTGGGATCACTCATGTATGCTATGGTCTGCACTAGGCCTGACTTAGCCTATGCAGTTAGTACAGTAAGTCGGTTCATGTCAAATCCAGAAAAATAACATTGGAAAACAGTAAAGTGGGTGCTACGATTTCTGCGAGGGACTGCGAGATAGGCCTGTCAACGGGTCGGGTCTGGACCCGGACCCGACCGTTTAGACGGGTATGGGAAACTCAATTCTGGATCCGAACCCGAATACCCGTTTGCCCGTTTACCCGATTAGTAAATGGGTCGGGTATGATTTTACATGGACCATACCCGTTTGCCCGTTTAACCGATTAGTAAATGGGAACACTATATAGATAGAAAACACCATATATAGCTCATGTTAGCTAATTAATGTTTGCCAACTGGATTAGTAATGGGGAAGAATAACTAGGGTATGCATTGTCTTCTCCAAATGCCACTTGTCAAACATTTTTGTGTGATAGCCATGACTTCTCATAACTTACAGATAGGAAACACCATAACCCACGGGTCCGGGTAAACGGGTCCAGACCCGCGAACCCACGGGTCCGGGTATGGGATCCTAGGTTCTATACCCGCGGGTAAATGGGTCGGGTATGGTACATCCTATAGTAATCGGGTCCGTGTCTGGTACCACCCGGACCCGACCCGAACCCAACCCGTTGACAGGTCTACTGCGAGACTAGGCTTAGTGTTTCAAAAATTAAAAATGGGGAAGACTAGGTTACTACAAGGCTATGTTTGATGAGGACATCACGCATCTCCTATTTATCTTTTCATGCCTTAGCTTATTCAGAGGATTTAGTGTTTTGTTTCAGCTTTATTTGAGTTGGTGTTTTAGCTTTATTTGTGTTCCTTTGTGGGCGTTTAGTACCACATCGGTTATTTCCCAGTAGTCCTCTTTTGTAAAGCCTATATAAGGCCCCATAGACTATTATGTTGAATTAATGAATGAATGAATGAATGATTAAAACTTTTCCTCAAATTATTTGTTAAATTCTTGAGTTCAGCTGCTCTCGAGTTTAGGGTGAGAAGCCGTGCAAGGGGTGGAAACCCAAATCTTTTCTTATCCTCAATTTAAATTTTGGTTTCGATTTGAAGGTGATTGCGATCCAGGTGGTTTTACATCATTTTGGTATCAGAGCCCTGGTTTTCAATCCCCTTCAAAATTTTCCAGTCTCCAAACCCTAGATCCACGTCAGCTCTAGATTTAGATCCATTCAAAAAAGAAAAGAAAAGAAAAGAAAAAAATTACACTGTTCAAAAAAAAATAATACAGTGAACAAAAAAAAAATCCTTCGAAAATCCAAGTCTCCTACTGTTCATCACCCCCCTCCAAATCGCGCCGCCTTCGCTGCCACCAAAACTCGACAAGGCCAATCGAGGCCCCCACTTCATCAATTCCCGCCGCCACCCTCCACCGCCCTGCTTTCCGCCGCCATCGCTGCACTGTTCATCACCATCCCGGCTCCGCCGCCGCTGATGCCCTGCCTTTGGAACCGACATCGTCACCAGAGCAGAAAGGAGCAGGTCGGGGCAAATTCGAACCTCGCCGGAGCCTCCTGAACCTAGATCGGAGTTTTCTGAAGCCTCTCCGGCAGTTTCGTCCTTGCAATTCCAAAGCAGACGCCCAGATCCGATCGTCGAACCCACTGCAGACTCGCCACAACGCCGACAGCCACGTCCTGCCCCACCGCCATCGCCGAGGCCATCGACTCCGATCGGGCGCTGCTACCGATCTCACCACGAGATCCACGCCACCTCCGGCGTTGACCTGATCCAGCGACGACTTCCCTGGGCCGACGCCGACAAAGCTTCGCCCGTCCCCTGCCCGAGCTGCGAGAGCGACTGAAGAAGTTGGGTGTCGGGTGAGGGCTTCATCAACAACCGCCCCTGCCTTCGCCTTCGCCGCGCAGATCTGAGGAGATTTCTTCTCACCGCCGACATCCACGTCCCCTGTCGCCACCGTCGTCAGAGATCATCACCTTCGCTCACCCGTTCGATGAAGCTACCCTCACCGGCGATCGCCTCAGGCCGTCGCTGACATCGATTTCCCTCTTAGGTCTCGTCGACGCCCTCTTCGCCTTGCCACAGCGCCGCCGGCGCCACACTCTCAGCCCTAGCTAGGGCAAATCGAGCAGGAGAATAGCGGATAAGGGAGAGGAAACGGGTACGGGCGCACCCGCCCAGGCTTTAAACAGGCGAGCCCATTCTGGGTTTGGATCCGACCGGCCCAAGTTCAGTTCAAGTTTATCCGGCCCAGTTCAAGATCCAGATTCTGTACTGATCCAGTCCAGCAATAATTCAACTTTTTGGAAGGTCGTTCAGGGCTCATTTCAAGTCCAAATTGAGCCATTTTCGAGGCAGTGGATTCGTGACGACCAGTACTACGCGCCTACAGCAGTCTCATTCAGGTTTGAGCTACGGTCGCCTTCCCAGGCGTGAACGACTCCACCTCAGGTGATATCACAACTTGACCTAGTTCATTAACTGTTGATTACTTGCAACTACTATACGGATTGCTATAATTTGTTGGTAGAAGTGCTATTTGCTTCGATCTAGTGGTTGCAACTTTTCATCATTTTAGGAATGCATTTTATTTACATTTTAAACTTTAGGGAATTTTTTGTTTAGTGCATACATTTAGTTTAATTGACTTTAGGGCTCTTCACTGCATCTGCTTGCTTGCTTGAGTCATAATGACTAATCAGCATTATAGGGACTATAGGGACTCCACTTAGACCAGCTACACAACCTCCATCAGGGTCATATGTCCGTTCATGAGTACATTATTCTATTTAAGGACTTAACCCATCGTAGTGAAGTGAGCGAGCACCCTTCTGAGACTCTAACTAGGTTTATTTGGGTTTACGGCCTAAAATAAAACGTGCTATGATTACTGACCCCTATGACTTAGACACCGTTGAAGATGCTTTTGAAATTGCATTAAAATTAGATTTGACTTTCAAAACGCTAATCAATGCCAAGGTCAAATGTTCTAAATGTAAGGGCTATGGACATTATCATTATCAGTGCCCCTCGAAGAGTCAACCTGTTAGAACTGTGTCCACTGATGAAGTTGACAAATCGAAGCCTGTTAAGGATGACCAAGTCTTTTCTAAAACTGTTAATATAATTGAAGATATAACAGTTGATTCTGTCACACAAATTATTGATGAAATTCACATGTCTTCTGATAGTGCCAATGATGACGTGGACGAGATAGTTGAACCTAATATACCCACTGTGCCTAATCAGCCATTCGAGTCTCCTTGTGTTGAACCTAGTTTTATGGTTATTCCTATCAATTCATCTTTTAGGGAGTCACCTGAATTTCTTGCCAAGGTCCAGCAAATGGTTTCTAATACTTCTTTTTCGGGTTGTTTAGAGTTTGTGCCCGAATCCCGTGTACCTCCATTGTTAGATGTGTGTCCTTCTAGGCATATTATATCTCTCGTTCTCCCATCGTTGGAGCTATGCTTAGAATACCTACTGCTTTGCATCTGCCTGTTGCACATATTGATGATATCACTAGACTGATAACAATTTGCAATAACACCTACAAATTTGCTGCATACCCATATAGTATTTTGCAGGAATTTACAGTTGATGATAGGGTGATGGTTACGAGTCACTCTGAGGTCGCGAGAAAGTTGCATGCTTGGCGTAAAGATTTCGAAATGACTCTTAAGAGGATTGCGTACACTGCTTACGAGTTGGATAGCCCGTGGGATCCTGGTATCAGCTCTGTTTTCAGCCTGGACGATGCACCTCGCTTTACTCTCTGTTCCTTGATCGTGCTGCTATCTTCCACCACCGATCTGTCATGGAGACCAGCTCCTCCTCCGCCACCATGGTCTCGACATGATGTACCCATGCTGCTGCCACGACCACCACCTTGGCCAGATTGAGATGCTTCGTGAGGAGAGTCCTCACTTGACAGGGTCGAGTTTCTCCCACCCCGAGGGAATTGATGAGGACATCACGCAGCTCCTATTTATCTTTTCATGCCTTAGCTTATTCAGAGGATTTAGTGTTTTGTTTCAGCTTTATTTGAGTTGGTGTTTTAGCTTTATTTGTGTTCCTTTGTGGGCGTTTAGTACCACATCGGTTATTTCCCAGTAGTCCTCTTTTGTAAAGCTTATATAAGGCCCCATAGACTATTATGTTGAATGAATGATTAAAACTTTTCCTCAAATTATTTGTTAAATTCTTGAGTTCAGTTGCTCTCGAGTTTAGGGTGAGAAGCCCGTGCAAGGAGTGGAAACCCAAATCTTTTCTTATCCTCAATTTAAATTTTGGTTTCGATTTGAAGGTGATTGCGATCCAGGTGGTTTTACATCAGATTATGTAGGAGATCTTGATCAGCGAAGATCTACGACGGCTATGTGTTCACGGTAGCTGGTGCATCATTAGTAGGAAGGTAAAGTTGCAAGATATAATTGCTCTTTCAACGATAGAAGCGGAGTACATGGTTGTAGTTGAGGAGTAGAAAGAAGCTTTGTGGTTGAGAGGATTGATTGAGACGTTCAGTATCATACAGGATTCAGTTCGGGTTCATTGCGACAGCCAAAGTGCTATTCATCTTGCTAAAGATCACAGATATCACAAGCGGACGAAGCATATTGATGTGAGATTTCACAAAATACGACGGTGGATCGTGGATGATAAGGTGATCGATTTGGTAAAAATTTGCACGAAGAAGAATCCAGCGGATATGATGACAAAGACCATCCCGATGGAGAAGTTCAGAGCATCTCTGAACTTCATCAATGTTCTCTAAAGGTAAAGTGACAAACGGGCTCTTGGGAGAGAGCCATGTGAAGTCACAAAAGGGGGAAGAAAGGAAGGCGAATGAAGCAGAGGCCAATTTCTACGGAGGAACTTAATGAACATGAGTCAAAGTGGAGATTGTTAGTATTTGGAGTGCCTCATATTCATTGGAGAAGAATTTAGGGTTTTGACAGTTTCTAATACGGATATGTTTCATGTTTTGGTTTGAATACGGGTTTCCTATTTATCTAAGGAGGTGCTGATTTGAGTTCGTGTTGGACTAGGATCATCCCAGGTGCCTATATAAACCCTTCAGGGGTGGCCTTTTGAAGGTGTGTCAAGAATTCAAGAGAAATTTTAAAATTCCACCATTGAGAGTTGTGAGAGAGGTCTCATTGTAACTCTTGTATTTTCTTCAATAAATATTTCTCCCTTCCTCTCTGTGGACGTAGGCACATTGCCATACTACGTTAAATCTTGTGTTCCTTGGTTGTGTGGTGATTGCTTGTTAGTGGATCTTCTACGCTTCCGCTTCTGCTGCCGAGTTTTCTACTTGGTGTTCCTCTGTTATTTGATCGGTGTTAGATCATTAACAAAATATTCTAATCCTTCCTGTTTTGCTTCTTTTATTTCTGTTTGCAGCCTTTGGCTGACCGCCATTCCTTCTTTTCCTTATTCTCTCTTGGTTGAATGTGTGGCTGAGCTAATGTCTAGAGGGGGCAGAATAATTCATTTTCAATTCTTATGTCATGACTTAGGAGTAAGCTTCTCATGTATCTGAAAGGTATTAAGTGAATTAGACCAAAGTTTCATTCCTAGCAAATCAGAGAAGACACAATCAGATCTCTTTTAGCATATTTTGCTTTGATATTAAGCATTGGTAATTGGAGATGAGAAATAAAGGTGATTGATGAACAAGGACTTCTCAATGAGGACAGTCATGAGATATGATGGTGGTTTCAGTCAGTATGCCATTGTGTAACATATGGCGTCAGATGTATAGGCTTTTACATATGAAGCAAAGAACTCACTCTTTTTTACTTCCGTTTTTCATTTTTGACTTAACTATATATATTAGCTAAACAGGATATAATCAAAATCAGAGAAGGCACAATTAAATTTCTTTAAGCAGAATTTGTTTCAATATTAAGCATTGGTCATGGAGCTGAGAGGTAAAAGTGATTGACGAACAAACACTTCTCAATGAGAATAACATGTGAAATAAGATAGGGTTCTGCTTGTAGTCATTGTACCATTAAATATTTAATGTTATTTATAACGCATGATGTCAGATGTATAAACTTTTCCATATGAAGCAAAGAATCACTCTTTTTTCCTTCTTTTTCTTGGTCTTTATTATATAACTTTAGCTAAACAGGGTATCATCAAAAAAAATTACCAAACCAAATCTAATGCATAAAACTCAGTTTTGGGATTTCTGAACATTGGCTGAAAATTCATCTGAAATGAATGTTAAACCCAGAATGTGGTCTCTCAAATGATTGTGTAGGTAGAATAACTTGTCTGGCGATTTAGATTCTGCCAGTTTCATATGAAAAAAAAAATGTTATTTTGACTAAGTACTTGGACGATGTCCGTGACTCTGAAATGCATATAATTTGGCCTCTAGATCATTATATCAACTTATAGATCTTTATGTTCATTTTCACAAAATAGTCACGTTTGATTTATGGAAGATTGATTAACTATTTAGAGTGTACAGTATAGTTAGTGAACCAATGATAGCAACACGATATTTTTTTTAATTTATATCAATTTCTTTTTTCACAAATCTTGTGTTCCCATATAAGCTTCATGTAGCATTATCTGAAATGTGAATGAAGTAACCATGGTTCGAAGAATAGGCCAATTTTCGATACGAACCTCGGCTGAATCGTATCGGAATCGGCCAATGAGAAAATCGGTGGGTATTTAATCAAAATTGGCCAATATTAGTCGATTCCAGTCGATTCTAGCACAACTATTACCAAACTACAACAAATTCTATAGTATCTTCCCCATTATGTAGCGTAAAAGTTTGATTAGTTGACAATGATGCTGCACTATTGCTTGGATTTCATTAATCTCTTATCCGACACCACAAGCAGTGGTATCAAATCTTGTTTTTTTCTTTGGTGTCTTGTGGGTGCAGTGATTGTTCTCGAGTTTGAGAGAATCTTTTGCTTACTCTTGCTAAAGCTTATAAATACTCGTCTCTCTTGCCAACAATACTCAAAAGAGAATTTTGAAAAAAAAAAGAAACCAAAATTGGTAACTAGCCGGAGGAATAATTTGTTCGATTAATTATTTTTAAAACTTGATTTGTTAGAAAAAAATGTTAAAAGGTTAGAAAATGAGCAACAATTTGTTGTATCTGGTATAAGCAATTAATTTATTAAGAAATGTTAGAAAATGGTTGTCATGAGTATAGTTGAGTAGAATATAATTAGTTTGGTAAATTAATTATATATTAGTTTATTAGATTAATTATTTAAGCTTACTTTATTAGAAATTTTTTTAATCTGTTTACAAAATTGTTGCCGTGAATACAATTAAGTAATTAATTTTAGGAAATGTTAGAAAATAGTTCTCATGAATATATTTAAATAGAATATAATTAGTTTGTTAAATTAATTATATTGTAATGTCTTTATAGTACCCTATTAATTTATGTCTTTGCACCAACTGATTTGTATTATAATGTTTTGTTCAAATGTGATTCAAATTCAATCAAATTATTTAGAAAAAAATCAAAATGCTACTTATCATCTAAACAAAATTTTAAAACAATTGTAATTATTTTTATTTTTTGACTTAGACTGATACCACTGTAACTAAAATGGCCGATATGGCTGTTCCGATACCCAAAACTGCTGGCTGATTCCGATTCTGAGATTTTGAACTTTGGAAGTAACTCACCTTGTTGCTCAACATAAGCGAAATATGTTCCAGGCCCAAGTTTTTGTTTTAAGGATATTGCAAATCCAGCTGAAACTTCTTTTGGGTTCTCAGGTTACTGAATTTATATAGGCCTCATAACTGAATTTTGGGATATGTAGTGTTGTTTCAGGTGAGCTTTTCATTTGTTGCTCCCTTCTGAGACAATGTTCTCTCTGAATTCACAGTTTTGAGCGGGAAAAGAAAGTTAATCAACAGTATTGGATTCTATACAAATTGGTACTGCTATATTCAACAATTCAAAAAGATTGTTTATCTTAACACTACCAGAAGAATTAAAACCCTACAATAACGGCAATGTGCAACAGGAAATTTATTTCTTTTGCAAATCCTATGCACTGAGATAGTGTTCACTATACAAATGATGTTGAATGCTGACAACAAGCACAGGCTCTGGGCCAAGCACAAAAATGTAAATGACTGCTAGTGTATGTCCCTACGTTGAGAAGATAGGACAACAGAAACATTTTTATTTTCCTTTACTTGTATAGGTCATTTCACACATAATTTTTGTTTAATACTGAAATCCGAAGTGGTGAAACTATAAGTCAAGGGGGGGAAGTAAGTTTCCAAGCTAGGACTTCCTTGGAGGTCATCTCTTTAGTACTGCTCTCACCCAAGCATGCTTTACTATTGAGTTTTTATTGTTACTTCCATAAGAAAAGCTACAATTCTTTCTCAAGTCCATTCACTGTATCGGAACTATTACCTACCAGACACCCATTTATTTGCCAATTTTTTGTACGAAACATTTCTTAACGGTAACTTGAATTATCAGAATGGTTATGTTTTATATCCTTGATGGTAATAGCTAAAGTAGTAGCCACTGTACTGTAAATAAATCACTACAGAAGTCACACTAGGTGTAGCTCATATCGAATTTAATGATCACATTCTCACTTCTAGCATGTTTTTTGCCCAACATAATGCTTACATGGACATCTTTTTCCATTGTTAGCATGTAGCACCGGCCAATATTGTGTCTTTAAGGATCCGTAGTAGATAAAAGTCAAGTGGATGCTGACGGGATATGAATTGCAAGCTTTCATTTGTGCTCTGCAGTCTGCAAACTTTTTAGTTGTTATTGGCTTGTGTCATCATTTAATCTGTTAATGTTTTACTGTACTGTTTCTGTAACTTGTTATTTAACTTTTCATTATGGCCCGATGAGTGGGCAAGGTTTTCTCCCCCATCTCTGAACTTTTTTACAATAATGCACTGTTAACTTTCATATACACTTTTAGGTTCTTCTTACTGCAGCAAATGCTCTTGTGTTTCTTGCTGTTCTGAAGTTTGTTTCACAATTGTTGAGATGCTTGGTTGACATGTCTCAGGCTTATGAGAATAATGAAGAATTGAAGCCTAAAATGCAGCGGGAGATTTCTGAGGATATTTCGCCTCTGCCCATAGACAAGGTTTGAGTTGCATTTCTGTCCTGGCTATGTATGCATGCACGTAAGTTTGACTTAGAGAACTTTTACCTGCCACAAAGCAGTTGTTCTCTTGTGGTAAGTCTTATATTATCTAAGCCTTACAATGGTAGCTCGAGGAACGTTACTCCATGTTGAGGAGATTCCATGGAAATCATAGCAAATATTTTTGACCAGTTGCCAACCTAATATTAACTATTCTCTGTTGGTAAATCCTCCTAGAAAACTATTGATAGAAGAGCGCCTGCAATAAAACCTTGTAGATGAATTGATCATTGCATTTAAACTCCATTCAAGCGAGGAATATTCTTAGCCAATTGAAGTTCCAGCCTACAACTTAAAAATTGTTTGAAACTCTTCAAGATTTCAGAAGTTTTAAATTGTTTTTGGAGTTACGAAGGATAGATTTTTACTTATTGCTAAGAGAGTAATGGGAAGAACAAAGAAGAGAAACGGGAAGAGGAAAAATGATAGTTAATGAAGAAAGAACAGTGATTCATAGTTCACCATCTACTTCATTTCCTACAGGACACATAAAGAGGACTAAGCATTACTTTGCATTTTTTTTGTGTGTTCTTTTCCCTTTTATTGTTTTTTTCTTTTCTTTTCTTTTCTTTTCCTTTGTGTGTGTGTGTGTGTGGGGGGGGGGGGGGGGGGATTGATTTTCTTCTTTTTGCTTGCTTTTTTTTTTAATTTTTTTTTCCTTTTCCTTTCCTTGTTTCATATTCTGCCTCTGAACTTTCACCATGTCATACTTCTCTTCATTGGTAATCTTTAGTCACCACTTGTTTCTCAGACTAATCTTATAGAGAAGTTCATTTGCTGGCTTGCCGGCTAGATCCTGTGGGGCCCTCTAATTTTTCTTCAATTGAACTAATTGGAAATGATTTGTATTTATGTGCATCCTAATGTTATTCATACTTCTGAATCTTTATGCTAATAAAATTAGTTTTAGGTTTACCTTTATGAGTTATCAAAACTATTTGCAAGTCTGCATTTGAACATCTGTTTCATGGATCACTGGTTTTTTTTGAATATTGATGCCTTGCATGACATTTTAATCTAAAACATGTTGGTTAATTTTTACGATTTCCCAACAACATGTTCATTCCAGGCAACAGATAAAGATAGTTGAAACTTTTTCACCTGATGGCATATTGTTTTTTTATTGATTATGGTTACTTTCTTTTCAGGTAAAATTAGGTGAACCTGGATACAAAGAAAGGTACTACGCTGAGAAATTTGAAGTAGAAGAATCAGACTCAATTGATGAAATCAAGAAAGATGTTGTGAGTTTCATTTCTATCTTGTATCCAAAAGTTATTGACATTGCTTGTGTTTAAACTAATTTCTGATTTTTCTTATGCACATTAACATCTCCGTCTCCTTTTCTTTATGCTTTTAAATTGTTAAGCAAACACAGACAGGTAAGGAATGTGGTCAACAACGACATTTGGCAATCTAATCTCCAAAATCATATTAAATATGTGTGATGTTACTTTGAATGAGTATGTTTGTATTTTGTATTAAATGTTACTTTTGAATTTATTTGGATTTTATATGGTGCATATTGATTGAGAGATGGAATTATTACCCCATTTAAATGTTTTACCTTGTTGATGCCAAAGATGTCATTCCAATGTTGTGGTTAGTGTACATTCCTGATTAACTTTTTTTATTATGCATATTATTGAGTCAGACCTATTTCTGATGCATTGCTTGCAGTAGGATTGACATGTACTCATTTTAGATATTTCTATGATGACAAAGATTTGAATTGACTTAGTGGTTTATTAATCCGTTTGAAAGAAACAAAGTCTTATTCGAGAGCCATTTGACATGATAATCCTAAACGTGGATAAAAAAAAAAATCAATGGTAGCTTATTTGTCATGTTTTCTACTTTCCAGGTTCAGAAATACGTGGAGGGTCTCTGCTGGATCATGCGATATTACTACCAAGGTGTTTGCTCTTGGCAATGGTGAGTGCTATTGATGTCTGGAAAACGATTGGTGTCTTATCTTTCTTCAACTAGCAATCTTTTTGAATTAAACAAGAAGATGTATTTCTAAACCATTATTACCTTTGTATCATTTGTTAGCAAATGATAAGAGCATAATGATTCGAAGTGTATTTGTTCTTCTTTCAGTTGGATCAGACTTGTTAGTGACTAATATGAGAATATTTTGTATGTTTTATGCTCTATAGTCATTTGGCACTACTTTTGCAACTGTAATTTTTTTTATCATTTCAGGTTTTACCCATATCATTATGCTCCTTTTGCATCCGATCTCAAAGGTCTGGCAGATATGGAGATCACTTTTTTCACTGGGAAGCCATTTAAACCATTCGATCAACTAATGGGCACGTTACCAGCTGCAAGGTTGGTTGATACCAAGTTCCTTTTTTAATGCCAAAGTCAACGTTGCATACAATGCTTTCTTTTTCTCAATTGTTGTGTATAAACATGAGTTATTCCTGCTATTGTCTAGCTCCAATGCACTGCCTAAGCTGTATGGGTCATTGATGACTGCACCAGATTCGCCTTTAAAAGAATTTTATCCTAAAGGTAAAGTTGGTTGAAGTGAAATCTTTAATTTCCGCTTGTTTTATTTTCTTTCTTCATGGCTTTGCATCTTTCTGGATCCAGATTTTAAGATTGACATGAATGGCAAACGATTTGCATGGCAGGTAACTCATGCCTTGATATTAATTTAATTTCTTGCCCATTATTTTTATTATTCTGATGAGAATTATACATGATATTCTTATGGAACTTAGGGTGTTGCAAAACTTCCTTTCATAGATGAAAGACTTCTGCTCTCTGCAACAGAGAAGCTTGAGGACACATTAACGGTTATGGGTTTAGAACCTTTTTATTTTTCTTCTATTCTTTATCCGCGTTTACTTCACCAATCTCTGTTTTCAAATATTAATCTGAGTTGACTTCTTTTATCATACAGGAAGAAGAAAAATCTCGTAACAGAACAATGTTTGACATAATTTATGTTTATGAAAGACATCCTTTAGCCACACAAGTTGCTAAACTATATCATCTCTACTCTCAGTCACAAATGCAAGGACAATCCCATGTTATTCCAATCAATGCAGCATATAGGTAAGCACCACTGTGCAGTAAAAATATTCTGTAGTCCAGGTTTCATTTACTAATTATTATATTTTCTTTGCTGTAGTGATGGAATGAATGGGTTTCTTTGGTTATCTGAAAGGAATGGTTACAATTTATTAGTACCTTCTCCAGTTGAGGGGTGGAGCAGTATTGAAAATAACAGAGTGCTGTAAGTTTTTATTTTTCTGTCTGCTGTCCCGACAGAGCACTATTATTTTGAGCTTTAGATCTCCAGTATTTTACTTACTACTGTAGCATTAAATTTTGTAGAAATTCTACGTATCTCAACCCTAAGCATCACCAACACATCCCAGAACCACCTGAAGGCGTGGTAATGCCGGTGAAGGTACTCTCTTCCACCTCCCTCCTCCCCACCCCAGACAACTTGTTAGTAAACAATAGATTGTGTGAGAATTATTATTTATTATTTTATTATTTAATCTTTCCTCCCTTTCCCTCTTAGTGGTTGTCGAGTGGAATCTGTTTGTTGAAGCATTGTGCAAAGAACTTACAGATATTGTCCTGTGAATTGTTACTTTGCCAATTGAGGGTTCAGTGGGATCAGCACCCCAAAAAGCCACATAGGAAGGCTATCTCAGATAATGTTGCACAAAAGACGTCAAGATTGAACCATATCCTCTCTTTGTTGTAAATCTATATGCCTGATCAAAATTTTCCAGGTTTTAGTTATTATTCAGGTGAATGCAAACAGGAACTAAAGAAATAAGCATGAAAGGTTTTTTTATTTATAATTAACTCCCAGCGGGTTTTGTAGTTTAGATATTAATTAAAGGATAACTAGCAGTTTAGCACAAGACTTTACTGCGAGTCTTGAGATGGCCCAAAAAAAATCCTAGAAGTATTAAATTAATACCTTTCGTGTTTCTCTTTGTTGATTATGAACTAGTTGCTTGTTTACTTGAATGAACTTTGTTATTTACATGCTGGGAGGTTAATTTAACTATTTTTTTCAGGCAGAAGATTGAATTTGTGGTTTGATCTTCTTCTGCTCTCTGTGGGAAAAAGTAGCCTTTGATGGTTTATCTTCTAATCTAAACACAAATGCTTTGCTAAGAGGCCCAAGATGGTCTGAAACATTCTAGAAGTATTAAATTTGATAGCTTATATGTCTGTCTTTGACGAGTAATGAA
Organism: Agave tequilana; assembly: GCA_038442645.1. NCBI lineage: Eukaryota > Viridiplantae > Streptophyta > Magnoliopsida > Asparagales > Asparagaceae > Agave > Agave tequilana. The sequence continues at coordinate 21,414 of JAVJIF010006890.1, forward strand.
CTAGTTGCTTTTTTTCTCCAGTGAACTTTGTTAGCTGCATGTTGGGAGTTTAATTTTTGAGGTTTAACATTTTCTTTCTAGGGGCAAGCTTTAGTTTTTGGTTTGATCTTCTTCAGCTACTTGGGGTGAAAAGTAAGCATTGATGGTTTATCTTCTAAATCTGTGTTTCTTCTGCCCATTAAGATGACAAAACTTTATTAACCTTTGTCAGAGGGTAGTAGAATTCTGATCTGTAACCACCACGTCCTGTGTTTGAGTTTGTCCTAGCCTTGTAACTATTATGCCATTTGACACTGCTTGTGCTCAATTATTCTGCATAGTTTGTCAGTAAGCTTGATCTCTATATCACCTGTGCCTGTGAGCTGATAGATGTCATTTGATCCCTATATCACCTGCACGTGTGGACTGATAGGTTTTGAGTAGGTAATCTGTCACGGCAAACAGCTGATAAATTAAGGGTACATAAAGTTGAGTTTAATATGACCTGCATGCTGTAATGTGATTCAGTGATATATCTATGTGTAGGTGGCTTATAAATGTCTAACCAACCATGCAGGAAAATATTTTACCTTGTGTGGAAGCCTTGGCTTCTCTTCCTTTCAATTATTTTATTATTCTTTGACATGTTCTAGCTAAACAACTGTTGTCCCTATTATAACCTCTCTCTCTCTTTTTTTTCCAGATTGTCAAACCACAGGATATCAAGCCTTTCCCTGTATTGTGGCATGAAGATAATCGCCGCTCTAGAGAAAGGTAATTCAATTGCATCACTTATAAAGTTTCTCAAAAGGCAGGTTCATTTTGTTTTCTCAATTCATGGTATTATCTTACAACTATCTGATTAAACTAAATACTGCATCCTTGGTTGTTTGCGGAATCAACTCCTGGCTCCACAAGAATCAGAACCTGGTCAACAACTATTACATCATCAATATATATATATATATATATATATAGAGATAGACTTGTATCCTTTCAAAAGGATTTGATCCCGGATCCTTCCCACTCAAATTCAACCCTCCAACATTCGAATACAAGATCCACTCCGTTGAAGTTGATCTATACTATTTCAAGTATCTATAAACCAAAAATCAAGTGTTTTAAATACTTTTTGCCCATCCATCAAGCGACGCAAAATGGACGGCCGAAAGTAGTGAGTTGGTTAGATATATGTCTTTAGACATACAAATTCTCGATCCGGCCATTTCATTATGATCTAAACATTTAAAAACCCCTATAAACTAATTTTTGTTAGATTTCAAATGTTCTACACCGTTAAACTAAACCAACTCACTATTTAGGCCGTCCGTTTTTCCCCTACTTGATGGATGGGCAAAAAGTATTTAAAACACTTGATTTTTGGTTTATAGATACTTGAGATAGTATAGATCAACTTCAACGGAGTGGATCTTGTATTCAAATGTTGGAGGGTTGAATTTGAGTGGGAAGGATTCGGGATCAAATCCTTTTGAAAGGATACAAGTCTCTCTCTATATATATATATATATATATATATATATATATATATATATATATATATATATATATTGCAATGATGCATAAGTTTCTTTCATTGCTAGAATTTCAATTAGTGAACCAAGTAGTTCATGTTGACAATTGGAGATACTGTGTAGAAAGAGTATATAGAGGATGCTTATCATGCTCAATCCGTATTGTTGATGGCAGGCCACAAGCCAGGCCGCAGGTTTCTGGCGCTCTCTCTGGACCCCTCCTAGGCGAAGCAGCACATCGTTTAGTCAAGAACTCTTTACAGATTAAAAACACTGGCAATACACGATTATTTGATACGCCAAATAGGAATTACGCGTATATGGTTGCCAAGCCCAGGCCGGCTGGTCCTTCAGGATATGAGAGAGGTTTCCAGGACAACTGTTATTACCATTATTCTGGACCTAACCCCAGAGCTTCTTCAAATCCTAGGCCAGCTCAATTGTTTGCTGACACCCAGAGGAGTAACATGCAGAAATTCAGAGTAGAGGGGAGAGTGAATTCTCATGAGCAATACAACAATCTCAGAACCGAAATGTCGACCTTAGCAATTGAAGAGGGACCAGGCGTTCGGTTACATGCAAGGACCCCAAATGCTGGCTCCCTGACAAATCAGCAGCAATCTACTGGGTTTTTCTCAAATCAGCAGCAATCTACTGGGTTATCTACTGGGTTTTTCTCAAATCAGCAGCAATCTACTGGGTTTTCTACTGGGTTTTTCTCAAATCAGCAGCAATCTACTGGGTTTTTCTCAAATCAGCAGCATCATCTTCAAAGTCCCGGTCCACCACCGCCACTGCCTCCCGCAAACTGGATTGATAGGCAAACTTCAATCGGCTACCCGGGAGGGTTTAGCAAGCAAGAAATCTCATCCCGGGTAATGTATGAGCAGCAGCAGCAGCAGGAGGAGGTGGTGAGCAAGGTACACCGGATCAAACCACGTGCCCCTGAAAATACATCATATTTTGGAAGACAGTAGTAGAATACTTTTTCTTAAATATGTTATCTGCCATATTCTCCCTCCATTTAATGTTGTACAAAATGTAATGGTCATACATAGAAAATCAGAAATTGTGGTCATTCTTCAAAATGAACACTGGCTAACACAAGTATTACGCGTTATTTGTAACCAAAATGTTAACATCACGGTTCTAGGTTCCTGGGGGTGGTTCTTTCACTAGGGCAGCTGGATTTTATTTGTTCACTGGCACTGTTGGATGTTGGAAACAATTCGGAACAAAAGCGGATATTCTGCACATTCTGTTTTTCTGTAGCTGAAGTGTTTATACTTCGGGGGATGATTTTTATGAGCATATCAATTCCATCATAAGATTGTGAAATATTTAATTCAGTGGCAGTGTTTCTAAGACGTAGGTTCCTAAATATTTTGTTATGTGCTGTATAATTATGGATCCTTCATCGCAGATTGCCAACACCTCTAAGCTTCGGCACAGATAGTTTTCGATCAATGCAGAAATTGAAATATTGCTTTAGGCTGCAACTTATCACTCACCATAATATGGGAATTTCTGCTGAGTCAGAAGCTGCCGTGAGGCCCAACTCAGGTGGCAAAGGATCAGTGCTGGGTTGTGGGAAATTCTAAGTTTCAAGTTCCAATTATGTCTGATGTCCTAATTAAAAGAAGAAGAAAAAAAACGTAATAATTTATGAGATCAAATTATTTGGAAACAACTGTCTCTGATCATTCAGATCACTTCTGGTACCAGAAATTCATCTGGGATCTGTTGACAATTTAACTTATCCATCCGTAACTTTGATTTTAACTACTGTTGGATTCAGCGGGTTAGGGTTTGTTCATCGATTGCCAGCCTGTCTCTAAGCCAAATAGAAAAAAGCAGCTAAATTATGGAGAACCATTATGTATCATTACCTATTAGGATGTTGAAAGTGGGCTCTGAGGCACTCTTTTTCCTTACAGTGCTTATTAGAGAAAATTATCTCTGACATTCTCAACACTTTCAATGGTGATTTTCTCATTCAAGGACCAATTTAGTTGACAACCATATCAGGTTATCCGCAGTAACTGAGTACTCACATAACCCAAAGAATGAAAAAAAATTCAATAAGAGCTACAAGTGAGCCAGAGAAGATCAAAATCACCCATGTACCATATCAAGGTGAACATCTCACAGCCTTCGTACACAATTCTTTAGATGCCTCTTGAAGCAGTTGCTATCGATACACAGATTTGGGTTTGAGATGGATGGTCAGATAACTGGGCAGGCTAAAGGCCGAACATTCACAATGCGGCAAAATAGAGACACAGCCTCAAATGTGCTCTCATGCACAACACTAGGAATTAAAAAGACACAAATTCCCACATTGAACAAGATTACTAACTAATTTACACTGCGGAGGTAGTCACTGAGTAATACATGAACGAAACAAAAGCCCTCTTTCTTTCACTTCTGAGGTATCAAAAATTAATCACTGTAATCAAATGAACATCATATTGAGCAATCACCCACAAAAGAGATCACTCAGTTAGATAGCTGTTAGCTGACTGTATAGTTTAAAATATAAGCTACTTCCTAGCAGTGTAGTCCTCTATATACAGTCAAGAAGAATTGGAAATGCCGGACCTTTACCACTTCCATCTTCCCACAAAATGACCTGTCCATCCAAAAATCACCCCACTCAACAGTATCCAGTTAGTCTGATGCAAAAAGGTACGTGAGAAATTGCTGTACAGTACCATTTAAAGAAAGTGTTTCTGCTTCTGAATCTTTCTCCGACTTCAACCAAAAAGAGGATGGGTTTCGTAATCCAACTTGCTGTCAATGGCAAAGTTGGGAGATGTGACCCATCCAACCTCCAAATGGATTGGGAAACCTAGCATGAGTCTCTAGAGTTGAGTTGCACCTGATCCAAACTCCAGGTAATAACTTCCAAGTACCTACCGCGGAGCAGCATCCATTGGTGAAGGCGAGGTATCTTCAAACCCACTGATCTGCTGCTTTTATATGCTTTGTGCTCTGGGCGACATTCGGTCATTGCCAACTAAGATCCTCCAAAAGCTATCTTCAAAAGTAACACATGCCTTGTCAGAGAAAATCAACACCCATTACCAGCAGGTATGACCCTGAACAAAATAACCAACAATCAGTCAGAAACAAGAGTATTTCAAAAAAACAGAAAAAAGTAATAATCAGTTCTCAACACAGAAAGGCTAAGAAACATTGTATAGATGAATAAACAAGACTTGAAACTGCAAAATTCCATATAATAGTCCTCTGATAAACTAAAAGTGGGTTAGGAATAGATAAACTGCACAATCTGAGCAAAATCTGGATTTGAAACAATAAACAGATACGCTATAAGTGGGTTAGGAATTACAGTCTCTGCATTTAGATTTTGAAATTGTGTAATAACATACTCATTTTAGCAAATTAATCAGAAGACTTCATGACCCCTTGGAAGCACAGCATGGAGAACCAGAGTCAACAGAATGAGCAAGGACCACATCAGTTAGACCAGCTTCCGAGAGAGTGTACTATCAAGCCCGCCCTCAGCACAAAATGTACCAGACTCAATACAAACATCAGCAGCAACCTTATTCACTTCCAATAAGTCATGCTGAACCATAAGTTTGTTCAATGGTTCTCCAGAAGTTATGCCGGTGTAAATAGATACACCAGCACTAGCATCTTCATCTGAATAAATTTTAGGAGACTTAGGTATAGAATCATGAACATGTTGCACTGTAACACTTTCAGATTTCACAGGGGAAGTACCAAGCAATGTGCCATCTGTGAATACACAAGAGACAGAGTCACCAAGAACCATAGGCGCATAATCTTTTGCCACCATTTGTTGTCCGTGATTATAACCATCAGGTGGCATCTCATAACTCTTTACATCACAAGAAGTTGAGATGTTACTCACTATTAATAACCAGAGCTTTATCAGCCATCTCTGACATATGATGCAGCATGCAATTTTCACCTAAAGAATAGGGCTTTTCCTGAGTGAAACCTGCATTGACATTTGTGTCATGAATTTTCTCCAATCGGACATCAGAATTAAAAATGTTTAGCTCAGGGGCAGGGCACAAATGTAAGGTACTCGGCAAGTCATTTTAGCAATGATTGAGCTTATCAGTAGAAGAACGAGCCAAAACACTACACCCTGGTAGTTTCTGCAGTAACTCAGAATTTTCTTGTGCAGAACTCCTGTAAGAAATTTGAAAGCAATTGTCAGGTTTCGTGTCAGTACAAGAATATTTAGTCACGCTTCCAATTTTCCCATTTTCCTTTGCCTGAGGAATATCAAAAGATTTATCATTTACCCTAGACATGCATGGTTCTGTATCCTCATCAACAGCATTAGGATCGTATGTAACATGATCAAGTTCTGCTTCCACATCACGAATGTCAGTGGATGTACCCTCACCAACTGCATAAATATTTGACTCTACTAAAGACCCAGGATTATTTCTCTCTGTAGAGTCCTCACATTCTGCAATAGTATCTGAATTGTATTGGCTTAAACTATCACCAAAATGCCTCAACTTAGTTTTACATATGGTGGACTTATTTCCTCCATCAAGATTTCTGTCCACAATATGCTCATGTTCTGCCAAGAAGCATCGCTCCATCGCAGATGATGAGCTACATTTACTGATTGCCTCAGAACCATGGAGGGTAGAATCAGAACTGCAATCCCTGGAACCAACTTGAGCATGTAAACTACAACCATCACAATCTTGCAGCAAGGTAGAACAATTAACACCTGAAGAATTGTTGTGAACCACACAATTTTGCAGCAACAAAGTATCACGATTTGCAAGAAGGTTACATGTGATCTTCGCTTCTAGAGGTGTACATCCATTTTCAGTAGCATGTCCTACTGAAGAAGCAACAACAGCATGCGGGTTTGATGTAATGGTAACCTCATCATACTTCAGTTTATGATTGTCAAGCATAATAAACTCATATGGTGCTTCATTCTTAGGCTCATTTGAAGAACGTTTTTGAAACGTATCTTCCCCCATAGGTTTATCGCGACAAACTGCTTCACTCTGAACAAAAAGATCTAAATCAGCAGCAGTAGGCTTGCAATGTGAAAAGTGACATTCAAGAGAACAAAGGGACACGTAGTTAGAAGAAAAGATCATCTTGCCTCATATTTGGGATGGGTAACCAACTGACCAGCACCAGGAAGGTCAGTCCTAATAGAAGAACCAGGAGATTCGTCTACTGCTCCAAGCAAATGCTGATGCTTAATAACAGTATGATGTCCCGTTGAAGTGGCATCAACAGCATAATCACCCGATGCCAGTGCTGAAGCAGCATCTTCTGCTCCCTGATTCCCATGAGAGGTACCCTTACAAATTAATTCAGTCTCGAGCCCATTATAAGAACTTACCTGTAATGTATCTTCAGGTGAAAGTTCATTTTGATCCACCTTGGGCTGAACAGAAAGGTCCACATCATAAGCAGTGTCTAAAGAATTGTACTGATGAGCTTGGAATTCAGATCTAGGAGAAGCTTCAAAGCTTTCAGTTGTCTGGAGAACAAGTTCTGCACCTTCTGCCTCATGTTTAAGATGGATAACCTCTTCAGCAGAACCACAGGTTGTAGGCCTGCCAGCAGATAGCTTGGAATATTTATTTTCTGCTTCAGATGTATGTTCATTCTTAGTTACAGATTCATCCAGTTCACCTATTAAAAAACCAAAAATGTCACCGAAAGAGAACAAGCGCAGGGGGAATGGGATGTGGGGAGGGGAGGATTTCGTGCTCACCAGCAGTTGCGTCTTCTTCAGTTCTTCCCATTTTGGGTATTGGTTTATGTAATAGACCAGTGCCAGGGAAAACTAACAAATTTATGGACCTAACTTCCTGTCTTTGTGAAAGATCAAGAGGCTTAAAGCCAAAAATACCAGTCCAAGTTTCCGTCAATTCAGAAATGGCAGGTATTATCAATTTGTCAACATTAAGAGAGTGTAGAGCCTGAAATTAAGAAGGACAGAAAACTTACTTATTCAAAAAGGGTAACTTAAAGATAATAGAATTTTTTTAAAATAATTAGAAGTAATGAAATACTGCATGCATTTTTCAACAAAGCTGATTCAATTTACTCCTCCCGCCCTATAATATGATAAATAGCCAAATATTGGTCATTACTGGAGGATGTTTCAATTAAATTCTGCATCATGAGAGCTAGAAGCAACTAAGTTTAAAACTAAAAGCATAGCATCAAAGTAACAAACATAGTTTGGTTTCAAATTGGTACTGTAACCAGTCAGGTTACATTCATATACATTCCAATTCAATATAAAAAGTTAACTTCACTGATCTGTTAGTTATATGCTTAAGTCACTTAGATTGTGATTAAAAAATAGGGAATTAGCAGTTTGCTTGTAGCGCACCAAAATCACATGGCAAATTACCAGAGCTCGTGTGTGCAGTCAAAACATACATGCAAGGACTATGGAATTATGAATTCACGCGCGCGCGCACAGAGAGAGAACTTGGGTCCTTTGGGAAGGATATGGCTTCACATTCAAATTCAATGTTAGGCTATTCAAATTGAAGATCCACTCAATTGGAGTTAATTTACATTGTTAAGAGTGCTTAAAAATAAAATTCAAGTGTTTTGGATACTTTTTGCTTATTCATCAAGTATGCGCAAAATGATCAGCCAAAACACTAAGTTAGTTCAACGGTATAGGATATTTGAAACCTAACAAAAGTTGGTGTGTGAGGGGGTTTTAAATGTTTAGATCATGATCAAATGGTCGGATCAAGAATTTGTGTGTCTAAAGTCATAGATCTAAGTGATATGTTATTTTTGGTTTCATTAGAAAGCAGAAAGTTTAGCTTCAATGTTTTAAAAAGCAGTCAACTAGGCAGTCAGGGTGTTAACCGCTTCTCTTTGTACTGCTTAAGTGCTTGGTTATTGTTACCCTATTATTCTATTAATCATACGCCATAATAGTATTTTACGCTTAAATATAATATGGGTGAAATTATCAAACTCATTACTATATTTATTGTACACCACCGATAACCCTTGTATAAAGCAAGTCTGTACTATAATGTGGGTTAATATCAAGACTAACATCTTATTTTGTTCTCAGCACTAACAATTACATTTTGCACCACCAACAAAGTAAGCAAACATCCCAATGCTAACCTGCCACCTTCAGTGATCCACCACTATCTTAACCATTGGCAAGCCACCTACATTTCACCACCACTCCAACAGAAATAATAAGTTCTATTCATGGTTCAAAATATCCACCGATTATGATATATGATGGCAATGTCATATCAAGTTTTGAGGTATCGGGGCCAATATTGTCGATATTGATATTAAAAACATTGATTGGATTTCACACCATGGTTTTTTCCCCTATATTTTCCCTTATTCTCTTTCTTATCTTTTTTTTATTTTTTTCTGTGTCTTTGTTTCTCCTTTCCATGCCTCCACCCCCTCCTCTAAAACAGTAGTTAAACAGTGTGTTTTCCTCTATTCCTTTCTTTTCTTTTCCATTCTTGCTCTCTCAGCTTTCTTGGTTTCGTTCTTTCTTGTTTTCTTATTTTTCTCTTCTTTAACCCTTTAGTATCAATTTTCTAGTTTTCAAAAAAAAAAAAAAAAATTCTTGGTTTCTTTGTCAGATTTCATTTTCATTTCTTTCATTCTGGATTAACAGTGAGCAATTTACGGTCATTTTTTCTTCTTTATTGTTAACTTGACATTTTATATTTTATTGCTTTGTGTATCTTGTTATTGAAGCTCCTTTAGACTAATACTCCCGGCTGTCATATTTCATTTAAAGTTATTCAGTTTATATTGTCCATGATTTATTTAAAATTATTCAGTTTATGTTATTTGAAAGGGAAAAGATGAGTGGATTAGAAACCAAGCATCCACCCACCAAGTGACTGCCTAGGCGCATAGCAACTGCTTAAACATCAACTCAAGGCTCGTCCGCCTTTTTCCTGTTCTTAAATAACTATTTAGCTAAATTTTATCTCTAAGCACTACTATGTGTACTTGAAAAGGCTACCTCAAGCAATGTTTTTGCTCTTAAGATAATACCACACAACCAAGCCAGAAACCTAAGGTTGATTTTGAAAATTGTTACTTTAACTGTCGCACTGTCATCCATTTACATGCATTCAGAAAAAAAGAGGTTCATTTAAATTGGAAAGAGAAACCTTTTGGACCGTGTCATGTTGCAGCGACATATGACTCCAACAGCTAGGTTTTATAATAAAAGGAAAGAGAGAGATGCCTATGTGATTACAACGGCTGATTTTTGCCATGTGATTATAATGACTATTTTTTCTTTAAAAGGAATAAAATAGATTCCAAGATTCATGGTCAAGGGAATAATTCTGTTTTGTGATGGCTAGTTGGGAGAAATGGTAGCTATTTAAGAATGGCCATGACAATATGAAAGGATGGTTCTAGATTTTTATTTCACTCCATTGTACCCCTTTATCACCTCAATAAAATATCTCCCACTAACTTCTCCTTTAAGATTTCTTCCAAAACTTTTTTTCCTCATTTACGACATCAGGAAACTCACACCTACTGCTCTTTGATATGGAAGAGCTCTCTCAAAGTTGCACAAAGAAAGATGAACTTTGCTCAAGGAATTTGTCTTCTTTACGAGGATATGATGTGATAGAACATGATCCCATATCCAAAAGGTGATGGAAGTAGAGGTCTCCATACCCCAACAACCAGCATGAAAGATAGGAAGTTGAAACTCTTGAAAGAAAGAAGCTATAGTAGTCAAAATTTAACCCGCACTAGGATTATGACACGTGTCCAAACTACCGAGAGATTCCCCCGAGACATCCACAACTCTTAGAGTTCATTCTGAAGCCTCCGCCACATCTGGCCTTCCCGGAGTTGTCCTCCATCCTGAATACATTTCCCATCCGGAACCACATTCTGCCATTCTGAGGCCTTCACCACTCAGAAACCTTCCACAGTCTCGGGTTGTAGGTTTCTCACCCCCTATACAAACATTTGTTGAAGCATGACATCACTCGGATGAGTGAAGTTTGTCCCGGACCCAGCCTTACATCTAGTTGGAGAAAGCGATGAAGAGTTCCACCAATCACTCCGTTAAACGCGATCACGACAGAGAAAAGTCAGTCACAGTGTGAAGCAGCAACCGGTTCCAGAAACCCTAATCGAGGCAACCCGCCTACAAAAGACAAGCGTTCTCGGTCCTCTCGCCATATCCACTCCAAGCCTTCAGAACGGAACATCACTTCACCCACTGAGGCTCCCCATCAAGGAAGTCTTCAATGTCATCAAAGACCAACCATGGATAAGACACCCGAAGCCGATCAAACATGACCCTACACTTCCTGGAGCGAAAGATCATTGTTCTTACCATGATAGCAAGGGACACAAGACCGCCCACTACGTAAACCTCCAGTGATAATTAGAAGAACTTGTCTACCGAGGCTTTCTCAGAAAGTATGTTCTCACCCCGCGAGATGTTCTCCGTTGCAAGACAGCCAAACATGATCACCCAGTACAATGCAATTAGTGAGCCCATACCTCTAATAAAGACAAAGGAGTACTTCCTCTGGTAACACCCCCGTTATTTTAATTCCATGTATTATGCCCCAAATTATCGAATATAATAAAATTTTTGCTCCTAATCATTTCAGCACACCTCGCTGATAGGAATGTCCGCATCAGAATTCTAATGCTTGTGCGTTCCAATGTGGGAGTGTCCCCGACTCGGAGACGACAACACAAGCACCGGCCTATGGGCTCCCTCTCGATTAGCCTACGAACAGTCGAAACGCTCTATTGTAGGAGTGTCCCTCACTCGGAGTCCAACCCCGCTGATGGGAGTGTCCCCCATCAGAAACCCTAATGCTTGTATGTTCCAATGTGGGAGTCCCCCACTCGGAAACGACAACGCAAGCACCAGCATACGGGCTCCTTCTCGATTAGCCTACAGACAATCGAAACCCTCCGCTGTGAGAATATCCCTCACTCGGAGTCCAAACCCCGCTAATGGGAGTGTCTCCCATCAGAATCCCTAATGCTTGTATGTTCTGATGTAGGAGTGTCCCCTACTTGGAGACGACAATGCAAGCACCAGCCTATGGGCTCCCACTCGATTAGCCTACGGGCAATCGAAACCCTCTCTTGTGAGAGTGTACCCCGCTAGGAGTTCAAACCCCACTGATGAAAGTGTCCCCATCAAAATCCCTAATGCTTGTGCGTTCCGATGTGAAAGTGTCCCCCACTAGGAGACAGCAACGCAAGCACCAGCCTGCGAGCTCCTTCTCAATTAGCCTACGAGCAGTCAAAACCCTTCGCTGATGGGATTTTCCCCACTCGAAAACCGACATGTACTATCATCTAGCCTATAAGCAGATGATCCCATCATCCGATCAATGTTTGCCAGCTCCGGAGGAGGGAATTCCCCCACTCGAAAACATCAACACAAGCCCAAATCCTCCAGAGAGGTGTGGTTGTTCCCAAAATGACATAACCGACACAATCCAGGCAAGATCCAAACATAGCTATTTTCATTCCAAAAAAAATATTCTATTAAATTCAGTTGGTTACATCTAACAAGAGTAATACAAGAAATTTCATTACATCTGTGTTTATATTTTTGAAAAAGAAGTATAGAAGATCCAGATCCGGACGCCCCGGTCCTGCCACCATTAACAAACTCTCGGTGCTGAACAACAGAGATTTGTTCATCGGAGGTTATCTCTCAGAAGCAGTCAACCATCTTCATCCGCGCCACGACTCCTGTACAGGCGATCCTATGCCCTCGCTTTCGTGTCTCTCCAATGCAGCAAAATGAAGACTCTAAACCGACTCCAGCAAGACAGGCAAGATTGTGATGGAATCACACCCCTGCAAGAGACCCAGGTGAAGCTTCCGAACGACAGGGCGAGGATCGGAGAGGATCAGATGAAGGGGCTGACAACACCCTTTCAACCCGAAACACCTTTCCTCCCCATCCTCGCGTTGCGAGAACAAGAAGGAACCCAAGAAGCCATGCGAGAGCGAGGCAGCAGCTCTCCAGAGACTGAACCATGCAAAACATGCAAGACGGTATGGAATCATATCTGCACTCCGGAGCCGTCAAGGAGAAGTACCACTACCGAACGGGGAGACTCCAGATCATCAACGAAGAGACTCCATGCCACTAGGGGGACAAACAACGTCTTTTGATTTGGACAAACTGAAGGTCCATCCGTCCGTCTTGCACATCCCCACCGACGACAGCGCGCTATTATGCTTACTAATCGAACATAACAAGAGTTATGCCCACTAAGATAACGCACCAGCCAGACTCCCTGAAGAGAGAGCCTGATCACCACTTCCTCATCGTCCTCCCTCTCCTATTCATTCCTCCATCTGATGAAGAGAAAAGAGGAAAGTATGGAAGCCCAGCAAGGAAGGAAGAAAGGATTTTAAAGCAAGGGATTTTGAAAAGACAACAAAGATAAGTTCCTCCCTCAGGTCTCTCTATTTATAGATGGACAAGAAGCCTTACCGCTTTCAATTCAAATTACCAATCCCTGAAAAGTCAACCCACATCCTGAGATTTCCGGTCAACAGAAAAGGCAGAAGATTAACCGTCATCGCCAAACCATAAAATTCTACAATTCCGGTCATGATGATGCCAAATTCAAAGCGACGCATGATGCGACTTTTGAGGGATCCAGCCAGCCGATGTGATAGCTGGCAGCCAGCTGTACAATCTCCAATTAACTCCAGAAGATCCACAATGATTCGAAGAAATTCATCGTATGGTCCTCTGTCCGCAAGCGCCAAAGTGAATTTAAGGTATTGGGAGTCCCTCGATCAACTTCACTCCCCTGACTTTCCTTCCGCAGGCTTCGGCAAGTGGGAAAGTGTGGGGCGTATGTAGTGGTCAAAATTTGACCCGCACCAAGATGATGACACGTGTCCAAACTACCGAAGGGTTCCCTCGAGACATTCACAACTCTCGAGTTCATTCCGAAGCCTCCGCCACATCCGGTCTTCCTGGAGCTGTCCTCCATCCCGAAGACATTTCCAATTCGGAACCGCATTCCGCCATTCCAAAGCCTATACAAGTCCAAAGCTTTTCACAGTCCAAAGTCTCCGATTCCGAATCAAAAGCTTCTGGCAGCAATTCGTCTAAATCTCTGCCTTCCGTTACGTAGCTCTATTCTCCTTTACGTTGAAAATGTGTAACGCCCCTACATAAGCGTGGGTGATTATACATTGCAACAGAGATTCCTGCATGCGATCACAACCAATCAGGGAGGAAATTGCGGCCGATACGAAGAATACAACACGTGCAGATCATGCAGTTACAACAATCCACCAATTCCACCTCCATGCGAGCATCCATGCCAGGTATATATTTCCTTCTTCTACAAAAGAAAGGAAGGGGCTCCTGGAATGGCCAGAGTACCATTACCTTCCTGCCAATTTTTTTCCACCATTCGTCAATCCAACTACTGATTCTCACGCTCGAGGCTCTTAGACCGGCACCACACCGGTGCTCCTGACCTGAAAAGTTCTGTGCGCTCTGACAGGTCCGATCGGGAGCGACCATCTGCTTGCGGCAGATTCTGATCCACGTATTTTTATCCACCACAGAAAGGAAACGAAAAACCAAGCATGTAACAGAAGGATGACCAATTTCTCTACAAGATGATGGTTTTACTCCTAATCTTTGACAATAATTTGATGTTATCCTAATGTCTTGGCAGCAATAAACAAAGAGATGAAAACTCTTAAATGGGGGGAAAAAATATAATTAAAGCATTGCAGATTTCCCCTCAAACAAGGCAACAGCTTTGTTCCCAAACCTTACAAAAAATTTCAAATATGTAACACCATTGAGGAACATGTTGTCACACGTATTCTTTGATAAATTAACAGAATTCTGCAATACTATTTAAAACTAAATCAGCTCCTTAGACTGTCTAATACATGCGTTAGGGAAATGAAAGGGGAAAAAATTGATCTTAACCATCAGTACATGGAAAGAGTAGCACTAAAACAACCGTATATCTTAATAATTCGATCTCTATTAATTTAATTCAAAAGCCCTGACTCTGTGTTTGGTGCCATCACATGGAGACGAGAAAAAGATGCATGCTAGGTGTCATTAATAAAAAGAAAACCACCAGATCCACTGTATAAATGCTTCCTGGAGCCTTTTAGGGCGTGTTTGTTTCGCCGCAAAACGCCGCAAAACGCAAGTCGTAAAACTTCTTTTCCATTTTTCGTTGTTTGTTTCGCTGAAAAACAAGTTGCAAAATGCAACTCTTCTTTTCCCACTTGCAGTTGCTACAGTTAAATTTGTGGTCATGTAAATCTCACTTTTACACTCATATTTTCCCACTTGCAGTTGCTACAGTTAATTTTGTGGTCATGTAACTCTCACTTGTAGTACACTTACAGTTCAAAACAGTTACTTGATAATCAATATATAATTTAATATTATTAAATATTTAATATTTTAAATAGTGTTCAATTTCTTATTTAATTATTTAATTATTTTTAATCTTTAATTTTTTATTGTTTTTAATATTGTTTTAATATTTAATATTTTACTATTTTAATTTACTATTTTTATTTAATATTTTATTTAATACTTTATTATTTTATTAATACTTATTCCATTTTTTATTATTTTATTTAGAGTTAATATTTTATTAATATAACAATATTATACTTTAATATAAAATTACTATATATTTAATTATTTATTTTTTAATATAAAAATTACTTTATTATATCATAATATATTTTATTATTATATTAATATTTTATTATGTTAATATTGTAATAATAATTCAGTATAATAATACTATATGATAATTTATTATTAAATTATAATTATATTTTACTTTGTTAATTTTATATTTCTATAATATTACAATAATATTATAATAAAATTTATATTATAATAATTTTCAAGTATTTTTAATAATATAATATTATAACTATATTTTATTATTGTTGTAAGATTTTTTAATATTTATATTTTATTAGTATTCTTAAAATTTTATTAATGTTCTTTAGATTTTCTTAAAATTTTATATTATTTATTTAGTTAATATTTTAGTAATATTTTACTATTTATACTAATATTTTATTAATATTATTGTTATAAATAAAATATTAAGATTATTAATTTTTTATTTCAAATTTATTAATACAATTTAATTTGCAATAGTAGATTTAATTTAATAGTATTTATAATATTTAAATCACTGCTACAGTTAATTTTGTGGTCAACTTTTCCACTCACACTTTTACATTACCAACCAAACACCGTAAAACACAATATACTTTACCATTTACACTTTCACTTTATCAACCAAACACCGTAAAACACAATATACTTTTCCATTTACACTTCACTTTATCAACCAAACACCGTAAAACACAATATATTTTCTCTGCTACAGTTCACTTTTTCCATTCTCATTTTACGACTTACGACTTGCGACGTTTTGCAACGAAACAAACAGGCCCTTAGTTCCCAATCCAATTAAGTAACTTTTTCATATACACCCTTCCCCGGTCAGATTTTTATTAGATATTTAAAACACTTTATATTTCCTTTTCAATTACAAATACAATTTTAAATGATCAAGAATCTCCAATATAAATTAGAAAATATTACAGTAGCATCATAGATTGAGAGAGAAAGAGATGAGATATTGAGCTCATACTCTAGTCTATACATAATAACCAATATAAATACATCATGAGCTAGTCTCACAGGCAATGTAGGACTAAACAAACACAGTGTCCCTCAATACTCTCCCTCAAGATGAAACATATATATCATGTCCAGCTTGTCACAAATAGAATCTACCCGTGTTCTATCAAGTGGTTTGGAAAGAACATCTTCTAACTGATGTCCTGATGATACATGCTTCACCACAACGATCTTTTCCCGAGTTTCTTATGAACTATATGACAATCAGCCTCAATGTGTTTGGTTCGCTTATGGAACACGGCATTTTTCAGCAATGTGTATAGCTACCTTACTGCCACCATATAATCTCATGATACACTCTAGGAGAAATCAATCTTTGTCAATAAATCTCTGATCCAGACTCGTTCTCAGTCACATTTGCCATCACATGTACTTTGACTCTACGCTCGACCGAGAGATCACACTCTGCTCCTTACTTTTTCATGACACAAATTTTTTCTCCAAGAAAGACATAGTATCATGTAGTCGACCTTCTATCAAAAGGGCACCATGCCCAGTCTACATCTGAAAAGTTTGCTACTCTGACGTGTCCATGATGTGAATAGAGAAAGCCCTCTCTGGAGCTTTCTTCAAATAACTCAAAATCCTCATTACCGCCTCCAAGTGGGTAGTCCTCGGTGCTGACAAAAATACCCACTACACTGACGCGAATGTGATGGCCGGTCTGGTCATCATCAGGTAGCTCAGTTTCCCCACCAATCTCCTATACCTCCCAACATCCTCAAGAAGCTCTCCCTGATCTGGTAGAAGCTACGTGTTCACGTCCATCGAGAATCAATACTCCTGCATCCTAGCATCCCAGCCTCTAAAAGCAAGTCAAGTACTTGCTCTGTAACAGAAGAAAGCCCTTCTTGAACATGACCACCTCAATGCATAAGAAGTACATCAGGGATCCAAAATCTTTGGTCTGAAAATGCTTCTGCACTTACTTTTTCAGGTTGTCAATCCCCATTGTGTCATCTCATGTGATCACAATATCATTCACATACACAACCAGCCGAATGCCTAAATCCTCTTTCCATTTTGTATTCGCCAAAACACAAAGTGATTTTTCTGTGTGCGCGATAGAGACCAAACTCCTGAATCATTGATGCAAAGCGCCCAAGCCAGACTCTTGGAGACTATTTCAGACCATAGAGTGACTTCTTCAATCTGAAAACCTTCGCACACTCCCTCTGAGAAACAAATCCTGGTGGTTACTCCATATAAACATCCTCATTAAGATACCATTCAGAATGATATTCTAGATGTCCAACTGATGAAGTCACCAGTGATATGTCGATGCTAATGACACAGACCAACACAGATATCTTCATGGCCGAGAATTTATCCAACATAATCCAGTCAACACATCTGTAAATATCCTTTGACAACCAATCTTGTCTTCAAGCGAGCTAGGGACCTATGTGGGTTTAACTTGACAATGTAAACTCACTTACACTAAACAACTTACTTCTCTGGTGAAAGTGTGACCAACTCCGAAGTCTCATTCTGCTCTAAGGTCGTCATCTCCTTATGCATCGCCTGAGTCCAACCTGAAAGAGACACTGCTTCTAATATATTCTTGGGAACCAAGCATGAGTCCAAAGAAGAAATAAATGAACAAAAGGAGAATGATAAATGAGAATAAAAAATAAAATTGGAAAGAAGATGATGAGTACACTTACGTTTGCCTGTTCGAAGTGCAATGGATAGATCATCAGTAGTAAAAGTACCAGGTAATTGTGCAGTGACAATCTCACTTGATTCTTGTGCCGAACTTCGTACTGAGTCTGACGCTGGCACAAGATCAAAAACTGCTCATCGTGTATATATCTGAATCGAATCCTAAAACCGAAGTAGATTTTTACCAGTCACATTTTCAGATGTTGACCCACCAGTATTCAGTAATGTCTCTTGATAAAATAGGTAATCATAGACATCTAACGCAGAAGAGGAAGGAGATGTGAAAATTTAAGGTTTAGACTCGAAAAAAATTACATTTGCAAACAAGAAATATCGGCTTATAGATAGACAAACATTTGTAATCTTTCTGAGTTGTACAGTAACTAAGAAAATCCCTTTAAAAGACCTAGAAACAAGTTTTGTCTTATAAGGACTATGATTATGAACAAAACATAGAGACTGGATCCTTGGAGGCAAAGAGAACAAATAAATATTGGGATACAGGATAGAATATGGGACATTATTTTGCAATACAAAGGATGACATTCAATTTATCAAGTAACAAGCAGTCAAAATGGCCTCACCCCAAAAAAAATTGGTACATGTCTATGAAATAGCAGTCCTAGCAATGTTAAAAGGTACCTATTCTTACATTCAGCTACTCTATTTTGTTGAGGACTGTGAACACAAGAGAATTGATGCAAGATTCTATTTTGTTCTAGAAATTAACTAAATTTGTTATCTAGATATTATTTAGCGTTATCAGATCTCAAAATTTTAATACTAGAATTAAACTGATTCTTTTTGAATAAACTTAAATGTGAAAAACACCTCACAACGAGATTTTAACAGATACATTCATGTGACTCGAGAATAATCATCTATAAAGCTAACAAAATGCCTAAACCCCAGTTTTGATGTTACTGTACATGAAACCCATACATCTGAATGAACTAAATCAAATGGCTTATCAGCCATGGTTCAAAGTCACGGTCTCCGGAGCGACTCAGTGGGCACTGAGATGCATCGATCGTGGCGTCTCAAATCGGTCTCAGGCGATACGCGCAAAACGCTGCATAAAAAGCTCAAAAAAATCTAAAAAATCACGACAAATCTTTAAAAATGTAGACATCAATATTTATGTATCACATGACAAAACAATCAAAGTTAAATTATTCTCTAAAGTCAGAGTTTAAAGATAAGATTGTAAATATTAAGAAAAGTTCTAAGTAGTTTATAAAAACACTAAATGAAGAGGGCTTATGTGCAAATATCAATAAAAATATAAAAATAACTATCGTAGTACCCCCTCTAACCTGAGAGGGGGGAGAGAGAGAGATCGTGTGAGAGGGGGGAAAAGAGAGACTGGAGACATGTGACGACGGCGATCGGGCCGACGGGGAAGACGACGACGACGAAGACGGGCGGAGAAGACGACGACAAAAGACGGCAGGGCAGACGACGACGATCAGTAGTTTCGAAGTCAGTCAAAACTCGAAGCCCATGGCGACTCGCGTCTTGGTCTCGTTGCGGTACCCGCCGAGTCGGAGACAACTAGGCCGAGTCATCTCCGACTCGGCCGATACTTCAAACCTTGTTATAAACCCTCTTACTGAGCCGACTAGAGTAAGATACACGATGGTGTTTCCCCAGCTGACAAGACACTCTAAGGATGAAACCTAACCTAAAGAGGAAACAAGAAATTTTAGTACAAGTAGAGAAGGGTGACCTAACCGATAGTGACAGTCAAATACTGATGAGGTACTGATGCGACCACTGATCAGATGTCAACTCTAGCTCATAGAGTGTTTTGCTCATGTCTTGTCTTGTGCTAATCGTCTTCCTCGTCCAAAGCTCCTGAAATAAAAAATGTCATAAAAAAATATCATTGTACTATTTAAAACTTTGATAATAGGTCAAAAGAAAAATGAGGTAAATAAAAAACAGACGATAAAAAAGATTAGGATGATAGCGGCAGTGTCAATACCCTGAATAGGTGTGCGGGAGCTATCTGCTAATACTACGGAGTTAGAGACAAGAGTAAAAGATGACATAATACCTCGGTTCCCAGTCATGTGATCGGTCGCCCTGAATCTATAATCCAAGTATGTGACATAAATAATGTAAGATACAATAGTACATATATGAGCTGGAGTCGCAGGGAAAGAGGAAGAATGAGCTTGTGTGTTCTGTTTCTGCTGTAACATCTAAAACTGCTCAAACTGACATCACAACCGCTCGTCGTCTAGAAGAGTGACAGAGATATGTGCATCTCTCGCTGGTTCCCCTTCAAAAGGGAGCACTGAAACCTTGAATGGCCTGGCTCTTTACAATAGTAACAATAGATCACAGAACTATCTCCTCGTCCTCCTCAAGGACCTCCTCGTCCACCCCTGGTAACACCGCGGCCACCTAAATGCCCACCAGTGTAGCCCCTCGACCCTCCATGTCAACACGACCTCCTCCACTGCCACCGGTGTGGCCTCCTCGTCCCTCGGTCTGCCTTCCCTGAACTACTAGGACAGATCGACCTAAGGATGTTGTAGTAATGTCAGGTGACACCGCAAGAACGACATTTTTCAGAAAGTGAAGTCTCCAATAGAGAACTCACGATAGAGCTTCCTAAAATCTGAGGCCTAGCCGAAGAATAAACAGGATCAAGAGCACCTAAGTAGGTCAATACCATCAACCGACTCTATTGATTCTGCATCTGCTTCATATCAGACGTGATCGAAAATATCTGACGAAGCTCCTCTGCTAGATGATTGAACTCACCGTAATGATCATCCATAGGCTTGATGTTCTGCTTCTTCTAAAATAGCTCCTGAATAATGTCATAAACTATGTTGATAAAGCTGCTTCCTCCGTAGAGTTCACGCAGAAAACACTATAACTCTTTCACAATCACGCAATGAGGGACCAAGTCCTGAATCTTGGGCTCTGTCATAGTTAGTACCTGATGTAGTAGGTTGTCCTCCAGTGTCCAGGCATCCGTTACTGGAATAGGAGGGCTCGCCAACAAATAACTAGTCTTCCCATAACCAACCACATATATCTCAATTACCCGATCCCACTATCGGTAATTTTTCCCATCAAGTTTACGGTTTGTAATCATGCCGGACACTATCTTAGAAACCCTTGCCTGAGTCATCGTCCCACTGAACTCGCCCGCCTTTGTCTCAGTATATTCAGCCATCATGAAACAGACGAACATGAGAAAAATCTCAGAAAATAGACAGTAACTTCCTACTATACCTCAAAGAAGGTTCAACATCTTCACCAAAAAACACCATCACAAAACCCCGAGCTGAATATCAAATCATTGTTGGGCAGGCCTCAATGACGTGGAGGCGGCAGGAATGTCACGGCGACGTGAGATGAAGTGGCAGCGGGATCGGGTGATAGAGGCGTGGGACATGATGTGATGGCGATGACGTGACTGCGGCGAAGGCGAGAGGATGCAGAGATGACGTGGCGGCGGCAGAAGAGAGCTAGAGCGCGCTGGTCGTGGCCGCTTTCGAGCTTGGGCACATGTGGGCATGGCCTGCTATCGGCCTGGGCGGCGGGATGGAGGGGGGTGATGGAAAGGGGATGGAGGCGGCGGGTTGGTGGTGGGATTAGGGTTAGCGTTTGGGGATTAGGGTTAGGATTTTTGAGTGGTTCTGATACCATGTTACAATAGCATCAGAAATTGGGAGAGAAAGAGATGAGATATAGGCCTCATACTCTAGTATATATATAATAACCAATGCGGATACATCAAGAGATAGTCTCACAGACAGTGTCAGACTAAACTAATACAATCTCTCTCAACAGAAAATAATCTGAATAAAATGCCACAAATTTAGCAGGTTAGCTGCATGCATATTTTGTAATCACATAGAAGCGTGTATTTTCATATCAAGCTTAAGAAACAACTCTCCAAAGAGGTGGCACCCAGGAACCTTCCCATCCCCTGGTTTCTTGGTACACAGTGCTGGCTTAGATCTCTGAGACTGTCTGTGTACCGCGCTCGTGCATCTTAATCAGGGAAGGAATTCCCATCGTTTAAAGGAGCGGATTGATTAATGTTGGCACTTCAAGGCCACTAATCAAGAAAATATAAAAGGTTCAAATTACAATAAAAGCAATAAGTATAAATACATGTATAATATTAAAAGAAGCAATGGTTCCCAACCAGTATGCTAATAACGGTAGGCATCTCAAGATAACCAAATGAAATAAACTAAGTATTAGATGGAAGTACATAATCAGACAGGCTTATTTTGAAAAGGATTAAAACTAAAGATAACATACTGATTCAATTCCGTGAAGGAGTTGGCGACACATCCCTTGACGACGGTACATGTTTCTTGTCCCGATGAAAGGCATTTCTGCCAGCCTGGTACCATGGATTCTGAATGACACACAACAAAAAGGGGGAAGTCGATTACATTTAACAACAGATTTGATCAATTAACCAGGATTGCATAATAAAATAGGAAAATTTAGAGAGCCAAAGTTAATGAGAATTCCTGGCACACCAGAATATGGGATCAAAACTAAATAACATAAGCTTAAAAATTCTTGTCACACATACAAGCATATAGTAAGTCACGAAAAAAGGAGTCTGCAAGTTTAAATGAAACCGACTCACGCATCCTTTCCCACTCCACAACACGCGTGCACACACCTGGGAGAAAATGCATCATTATCATCATCATCATCATCCTCCTCCTCCTCCCCCCCCCCCCTTTCTTTTCTTCTCGTTTTGTTTGTTTGTTTGTTTTTGTGTTGTGGTAAGTTGATTCAGATTATATATAATTTTCAAAAGCTAAAGTTAAATGTTATAGAGTTTCAGGCAACAAGCCAGAAAACGTCTTGGCTTGGCATACCTAATGATTAGATATAACCAGTTAACAGGACGCTTCTACGTTGTCAAGTTTGCATCAAAGGAATTTTATGCTAAAGGGCGCAAAATATTCACCTGACAGATGCCACAGCAATAATTTCATCCCCTCGCTCCAAAACAAAAGTATAAAAGCCAGTGTAACTTAGACGATTGATGTTTGATCTACAAAATACAAAAGCAAACAGAATATTACAAGACCACAGCAACAAATAAAATTCCAATTGTACTCAAAGCAAAGACATGACACAGCAAGTTATAAATCTTTAACTAAGAGGGAAGGAACTATAAAGAATTTCATGACTAGTAAACATCCTTGCACCTGTAACCTGCCAAATATGTACGACAAGTAACATATAAATTGACCTTCAAATAACTTTCATTACTTTCCCATATATAGAGATGGGTGATCCCATAAAACTATTGGTGTTGCATGTTTTAAGACTGCAAGCACACCATGCAAGAAAGCATTCAATAAAGGCATGAGAACTGAAGCTATTAAACTTTAGAAAGTAGTTAATCATAGTTTTAAAAAAGAAATGTTAGTATTCTGGTTAGGAATCTGGTGTTTCTGATGAACTGTTTCCTATCCAAGGTTATCTTATAAGTTATAAATATAAGCATAAAAGACGGCCAAGGAGAACCATGATCTCAAAAATGACATAACTAATTCAAACTTACAACCAAGGAAATGCCCATGTTTAAACTCCAGCCTCATGTATAACGGACAGAAGCTCAAACTCAAGCATACAGAAAGTCAATCCAAGGTCATTTCAGATATCAAAGTTTAAAAAAGTCCCAAGCTTGTTCCCATCTAAGAGAATAGCAAGGTCCAATAGGGCAACACATTGGAACCACATGGATCCAACCGCCATCATTAAAAGCATGTTCTGATCTACGAGTCAAATTCTTGATAGCAAAAATATTTCATAACTTTTACACCATGAAAGTCTCCGCTTAGAGTTTGCAAGCATCTAAAAAAACTTGAGAACTTGCCTTAAAATTTCTATCAGTTTCACCCATATCAGAAAAAATTGCATTCAGTTGGTATGTATGCACTGCTCTTACCAGTTAAATCTCCACAAGACTCAAAGCAGTGAAGCAACTGTAACTTAAGGTGCATGATACACCTAAAAAGGCTTAATCCGTGCTCAGATTCTTCTTCGCTCCGGTCAAAAATATTTCAGCCTGAACCCTGCTTTTTCAGGCTTAGAGCTCTAGATTCTAAAAATGCTATAGCACTGGTCAGGAAAATTACCAGCCATAGAAGAACACAAGGTATTGGGACATCACATAGCCGTAGTTGTATGAGAAAGTGGTAGAAGGGTGCCCGTGTTCATTGCAATCATGAAAGCACTCATTTCTTAAAAGAGTTATCCTACCAATGTTCATGAGAAAACATGTCACTATGAAGGAGAACCTTTGTGTGTGTGTGTGCGCGCGCGCGCGCACCTCATCATCATCATCTGAGTCTTTTCCATCAAAATAGGGTCGGCGATGGAGTACAAGGCTCCACAAAAATTTCACAAAATTTAAAACTGGTTGTCAACCCGACGCCAACCATCTAACAGTAAATGCCAAATACCCGGCACGGAAATCATGAACAATAGGAGCTTTCCGTACTAGTAAATGTTAGAAGATATGTTAGATGACGACAACGAGGTGGGGTGGTGGTCAGGCACGCCGCGCGTGGGTGGGGTGAGGTGAGGGGTGAGCTAGAGAAGATAGGCTACTTAGCTCAACTGAAGACACACACACACACACACACACACACTATGCTCCTTAAGACAAAATGGGAAAAGAAATTAAGCGTTGATGTCTAAAATTCTAGGGTTAGGAAGATGAAATTAGCCCGTTGTCCTGCCAGGAATCTGTCTGTTGAAGAGTATTAGTCATGGCTTGATGTATCTTTTGCATTTAGGAAAAAGAAAATATAAAACTAGAGAAGAGATGCAAAAAGTGCATGAAGAAAATTTCAACGAGTTTTATACCTTCAAGTCTACTGCAAGACTTATGTCTATCGTCCAAGAAAATGGACATTACACGTTTCTTCCCAGAAAATGGTCGGATGTGTTCAACACTAACACAAAATGGAAAAAAGTAATAAAGATAAGATGAAGTAAAAGAAACAGAAAGCTTTTAGAGGGCAAAATAAGATTTAGAATAGAAGTGGATAAAAGGTAAGAACTATATCCTTCAAACAACAAGATTTACCCCTCCAAAAACAACAAGATGTAACTTTGTCTCTTTAAGATACTTATCCACACCATGTTACGTCTTTGGACTCAACTAAAAGAAAGAGCCCGCCACAAGGAACTCTCATAAATGCCTCCGGTGAACTTGGTTAAGGGGGGAAGAGGGCTGGAGGGAGGGAAGGAGGGGGAGAGAGAGAGGAAAGGATGTGTATATGAAAGGACTTGGGAAGAGGGGACTGTATGGCTCACATCCTTGCCCTTGCGTAAAGACAAAAAATGAGATTCCTAACAGGAATTTAAAAGCCCTCACAGAGAACTATAAGCCCTTCCGCTGGGAAAAGAAAATGTCACAACATTCGGTCCTAGAGATTGCATGCATTGTCGTTGACACTTGACAATAGGCCTAAATATGATGCCTACAATTTTCTACGTAAACAGAACGATTATAACAATTAACACGCCATCCTGCTGATGGCATAGAAAAAGGAAGTGAGGGCGTGAACTGTCAAGAAACTTAAAATAGTGTGGCAGGACACTCAGAAGTGGTCTTACTTAATAAAAAGGACTGGCACCAGCCTAAGGCTAGACAACAAATCACCATCAAGAGGAACACCAAAACATGTTTATATAATGTTGCAACAGAAAATGTATAAGCTAATATCAAATCAAACGCAAATTAACTATAATACAGTGGGGAACATGACAATAAGAATGTCTTGAGCTGCTTTTATCAACAAGTCCATTCCTTCCTGAGTCCAAGATAGAAATGATGCTTACCCGCAATTATAGATAACATTATGGATGAGATTAATGCCACTTCTGTGGTCTATTATAGGACGAAAGCACTCGTCCATAACCGCAAAAGCAACAGCAATCTTAGAGTTGCATTCAGCTTTTTGAGACAGACTGCATGGATGTCCAGATGACTCCTCAGCAAAATGACGAATAAGGGACCATGATAGACCTGCATCCAGGTCATTTTTGGTTCCAAGAAACTTCTGCAATCTCTTGAATACCTGTTATAAATGAGAAATTAGGTAGACCTCTAATGAGAATTTGAGAACCGACAGTTAATTTCTTTGTAGTTGAAAGAAAAATCAGAAGCTCTATGCTACACGTCGCTCCCCCCCCCCCCCCCCCCCACACACACAAAAAAAAAAAAAAAAAAAAAAAAACAATGACAATTAAACAGCCATCTTCAAAGATATAGTTTATATTATTAGAAGAAAAAAAAAGTTGCAAGTCGACAAAATCACAAGCAGAAAGAAGAGATTGAAATGGCGTCTACAAATGAAAACTTTAATTACCATTTTGCAACTCTTCCCGCAAAATGAAGTGTTTGAATCATTTGAACAAACAGGGATAGCATCTGCTTCTGGGATACACTCGTGATGATCTACAAAAGATTAGATATAACAAAAATATAAACCATGCATGTTATGTGCTGCCAAGGTAGATAAAGTGAATAAAATACAAGAAGGATGCACTTGAGAAGTTGATCATTACATACATACATTTTTTGTCACACTGAAAACACGTGAGCAATGTAGAAGTAGCTGAACCACTTTCTTTAGGGAAGGCGTCAGAAACTAACCCACAATATCTACATGAACAGTTTGTACAGTGCCAATCACCCGGAGGAAGCATCTGTAAAGGGCAGATATAAAGGAATGTTAAGTATGACAATTACAGTGCTAATCGGAAGTCCAGATTGGAGGACACATGGTTAAGTAGAAAAAAATTATGATGAAACCAAATGGATATCAAATATTCTCTGAAAAAATAACAAGAACTGGAAGATAGAGAATGTTGTTATTATAACACTAAGCATTTCGCATGGCTAGAATAACAGGTACCTGAATGCCCAAGCAATTCAGATGGAACGTAGAAGGACAACCATCACAGCAAACCAAGTCGCCTCCATCTCCACAGATACCACAAGTATCATCATTTGGGTCATCACCTCCAATTTCTACTCTGTAGAAACTCTGTCGCTCGGATCCGTGCTGCTTTTCCCACGCATTCAGTTGGCACTGCAAAAGGGAAATACCCGTATCCTCCACGAATATATTATGGTAAGGCTGATGCAATTTGCTACCAGCATGAATCTCAAATTTTGATATAGAAATTATTTTACTACAGCAACCGCAGCGAATACCATCTCTTGTGATACACCCCTCCAGTAATGCACGTGTATGTTTCTTGTTCATGTATTTCACCTTTCCATCTACACGTAGAACACCCAAATCTATCATCCACGACAGAATTGTCCTCTTCCAAATATATGGCACATAACTGTCATCGTCATCATCAGTATCTGTGTCTTGATTACCTCCACGAACCAACAGAGCACACCCTCTCTGATTCTTGTTTCGAATCCTTAGGTGTGGTTTACGCACTCTGGAACCAATATCTTCCACATGAGTACTTCGCTTTTTCCGCGCTTTACCCCCCTCATTATTCCCGTGAATTCTTCCACCCTTGGAAACTTTTATTTTGAGACTTCTGTTCCCTTTTTTTCTCACTCCTAGCTTCTTAGACGTTTCAATTTTTTTCCCACTTCCTTTCTTGTTCACTACATTCCTTGTCAGCAATTTTAGGAGGTGTGCTGGTATGGTTGCAAATGTAGGAGTCCCTTCATGGCCTTGATCACCTCCAGTAGATTTCTCACATGAGTTTTCAGACAAAGTATGACAATGGGCCACATATACAGCATATGCTTTTGTAATTGACCACAAACCTGATCCTCCACCAGGGGGTACATACACAGCATCTTCATAGTCTCTACCTCTTCTGGGTTTTAATTCAATCTTCCAACCAGCATCTAAAAGGATTCCCTTTATCCGATCCCTGACTTTCTGTTTAACAATACCTCGACGTTCACCTGCTTCATCTTTTGAACTCAGCTCAGTCATCGCGGAAGCTTTTGATTTGGACTGACTCTCTGCTGTGGACATAGGGTCCGGGGAGTTTGAATAACCCACTTTCTTCGACTTTACCTTCAGAGATGAAACTTCCATCTCCGTATTCCCCTTGCAGGATCTTGCATTCTCAACTGAAGAAACTTTCCCTGGATTCAACGTATCTTTAACTGACTTGGAGCTGGAAATTGCTTTCTGGATTCTTCTCTCTTTGGATAGCGGAGGATAACTTGCCATCCTCTTCTTATTTTCTTTTTCTTCCCTCTGAATGTGGACTCTTTCAATCCCTGCTACCTTCTTGTTACTAGGCAAAACCCTCAAAACACCACCTTTGCCCGGCATCCTGATACCTTTTTGTTGGGAAATATCAGCATCACCTCTACTGTGACCACTCGAAGAAGTTCTGTTATTTTTCAACTTCCTCAGTGTTCTTGCAGATGAGCGCTCAATCCACCTACCATTTTCGGTTTCCACCTCATTTTTCTGCTTCAAGTCCTCATGCATTCTTTTCTCATCAAACTCATCTCTGTGTCTGTTAACAGAAGCTACTGATTTAGAACCTAGATTTGCCTCAATGTCACGGCCCTTGTCTCCAGATTTCAGAAATTTCCTTTCCATATTTTTCTCATCAGTTTCCATGTTGTGTTCTTGTCTGTGTTTCTCAGGCTCTGATCTGAATTTCTTCAATCTGATTTCATCATGGAGTGTCTCTCTACTTCTCTTTCTTTCAGAACCTGGTTCTGCAGCTTTCTTCTTGAAGTCAGCTCCTTCCCTTTCTTTAACAACTTCTGAATTCAAAAACTTCATTGATTCCACCTCTTTATCCACCTCACTAGTCAATCGATCACTGTTATTCTTTTTTCTGCTGGAAGAATCACCCGCTTTCTTATCAACCCCAGAAAAACCTGAAGACTTCTTATTACTGTCAGTTTCTTCTCTTTCCTTAACAACTTTTGACTTCAAAACCTTCTTTGCTTCCGCCTTAATCTCCTCCTGGCTGCTTACCTGGTCTACACTAGCCTTTTTCTTGATCATAGAACTGTTCTCATTCTGATCAGACAGAGAAAGAGTGAAGAGTTTCTTCTTACTGTCCAAATCTTCCCTGTCCTTGGCATCTTTTGACTTTAAAGCCTTATTGGCATCAATCTTCATCTCCTTCTCACTACCTCTGCCTAACCGGTCTAAACTGTTCTTCTTCTTTAGCATAGAGCCCCTCCTATTATGAGAAGCTCCAGAAATTGCGGCCGTCTTGATTCTGGCAGGTTCTTCCCCTTTCTTGTCAGCTTTCAACCTTGAAACTGTCTCAGCTTCCAACCTTGAAACTGTCTCAGCTTCCACCTTTATCCCCTCTTTGCTAGCTAGTCGATCAATGCTGCTCTTTTCTTTGATGGATAAGGCAGTTTTAGTGTTGTTGATATCATCTTCTTCCCTTTTCTCAACAACTCCTGAACTCAAACACCCGTTTGATTCTACCTTTATATCCTCCTTGCTAGTTGACTCGTGCATGCTGCCCTTTTCCCTTTCCTCACCAACTTCTGAGCTCAAGACACTCTCCTCTTCCACCTTAACTGCCTCATTGCTAATAGACCCACCAATGCCACTCTTTTCCTTAACCGGCGAGTCGATCTCATTCTGATGAGCTTTAGAACCAACCAAATTCTTCTTGTCGCTGTCAGCTTCTTCGCTTTGCTTTACAATATCTGATCCCACATCACTGTTTGGTTCCACCTTGATTTCATCTGCACTATCAGCCACAAGAGCCTTATTCCTGGGAGAAACAACAAACTTGTCATCATCCGACTCTGAATCGCTCAGTATCAGTCTCCTCTTCTTCTTCTTCTCCTTCAACTCTAAGACCCGTCTCCCGCTCAACGAGCCAGGACCTTCCCTCTTCTTTCCAATAACCCTCTCTCTCCCCACTGAAGACATCTCGGCGCTCGAACCCTAATCGACGCTCCCTCCTTCGAACACAAGCAAGGTCGTCTCGAACCGAACGAGCAAAGCATCCATCAATTCCTGACGACACAAACAACAAAAAAAAAACCCTAGATCGAAGAGCATCAGAGGACCGAAGAAAAAAATTGAGAAATCAAAGCAAATCGGCTTACCTTGCAGAAGGAATCTACCCAGGTGAGGGAATTCTTCAGCCCATGCAGTCGGATTAAAGAACGTCGATTAGATCCGCGATGAAGAACGAGAGCAAAATTAGGATTTCGGATTCCGTTGGTCGATTCAATTGAGAAGAAAGAGGAGAGGGGTGAGCTTTCGTGTTCGTAGGTGTTGGGGGTGTGTGCGTGCGCCTTGTTTTTTTTAAGGAAAAAACTTTCATAATAATAATTTTAAAAAATGAGCTCTCTCAAAAGTTATTTCAAAAAAAAAATTGAAAAAAAAATCAAAAAATTTTAATTTTAAAAATCGACCTCTCTCAAATTAATTCTAAAAAGTGACCTCTAACACGTCATGTCGGCACTATGTTGGCAGCAGAGGCGGGGGTGTTGGGGTGGTTTGGATTCTGGGAGCGGCTTGTTTTTTTTAAGGAAAAAACTTTCATAATAATAATTTTAAAAAAACGAGCTCTCTCAAAAGTTATTTCAAAAAAATTAATTTTAAAAATCGACCTCTCAAATTAATTCCAAAAAGTGAACTCTAACACGTCATGTCGGAACTATGTTGGCAGCAGAGGTGGTACGCTCCGCCAATGTGTCGCTCGCGTACATTGAGATTGTTTTTTTGGTTCATTCAACGTTGGCAACCCTGGGCGACGCCAATTTTTTTAGTTATGTATTGCTCTATCCGGGGCTAACAACCCCGGACAAAGTGATATTTTTATTTTTCTAGAATTTACTTTGTCTGGGCTTAGCAATCCAGGACGAATCAAAATTCAGAAAATTAAAAATATTGCTTCTCGAGGTTGCCAACCACGTGCAAGGTCGTCGTTTAAAAAAAAATCCCTCTTCTCTTTTCTCTCTCCCTTCTCTCTCTCCCCTCCTCTAAGGCAACTACCGGGCACGCTATCGATGGCGAGGCTGTTGCTGCTCAGCGTAGTCGTCGTTGATTGTGGTGTGCCTGATGGTTGCCTTACAGGAGGAGAGGGAGACATGAGGGAGAGGGGAAAGAGGGAGGGATTTTTTTTTTTTTAATTGTGGCCTTATCCGTAGTTGGCAACCCCGAACAAGGCTAAGATTTTTTTTTTTTTTTTAAATAATGTTGCTTTATCTGAGGTTGCCAACCCCGGACAAGGCAATATACAAGCAAAAAAATTGCTTTTCTTGGGTTGGCAACCCCGAATGAACCCTAAAATGACCTAGACGTCCACGAGAACCACGCTGGCAGGGGGAACAACCCTGCTACCTACGTGGCCTGTCAGAGGTTGATTTTTTGAATTAATTTGAAAGAGAGGTTGATTTTTAGAATTAATTATTTTTTGAGGTTTTTTTGAAAAAAAACTTCAAAAAATTGATTTCAAAAATTGTCACGCCCTGCTTCCCAGAATACACTGTAGCAAGGACGCGACGAGAGTCAACAATGCATATACGCAAAGAAAATAACCCACGCAAACGTGATGAACCTCGGTACAGGAATAACACAATACACACAAAATAAATCCAACTTAAATAAGTACAAGAATACCAGCAAAAAGGTCAGTAATCATGATGGATATGAAAACAAAAATAATTAAAGAAGCAGAGATAAAATAATAAAAATACTTATAATAATAAAGATGGCGGGTCTCCTACTAATATCCCGTGAAGTATCAGGTACTGCGGAATCACTATCCTCTAACCTGAGGAAACAATCTCAGGGTCGTCAGAGAGCGACCTAGTAAGTGGTAAAATGAAATAAGGTAATAGTATAGTATAATAGTATTTACAATCACGATAACATATGATATGTGTTTAAATAGCAGCGATATAATATAATATCATACTAATAAGCGGTGTGTGTGTGTATTACAATTATTACATATGCATTATAATATTATTAGTACCTAGCATGTTACAACGATATTACATGATCAAAACAATATCTATGTCAATCGAGAAGAGTTTTATATATATATCAACATTGTGTTATTATATAATCATTAAAGCAGTTATGACCATTAACATGTTATTATTAATATAAGTGATAAGATACATAATCTTGTTACGTGCTGATGAAATCAATTTGTTTTATTAGTATGTATTAAGTCTTAATAATTTAATATCTATTATTTAAACTAATAGTAACAGTGGCAATGGTATCACTAATTAATATGAATACTTACACAGGAAATAAATAAAAATAGTCATGACATAGTATTGTGAGTGTACACGAATAGCGTGTCAACAATGAATACATAAAATACAAAGTAACATGTATGGCAGCGTGTTGGTTAACAATAAATAAGGAAATTTTGACAGTATAAACATGCAAGACATCATGTAGGTGACGAACAACATGCTAAAATTATATAATAATAACAATCAGTATCACTTGATATTTAATCATTCCCTTTCAGTGTCCCATACCACTGGCAGCCTTTACTGGAGCCCGTACCCAAGCAGAATCATCCGAACATAGCATACGAGTACCATTATCCGAATGAGAGAGTGATCAAATAACAAGTATTCATGTCGTCATCATTATTTATATCATTTTATTGTGTTATTTGGAAACTCAATAGTCAAGAAGCTCTAATCGGGTGGGTGTATCCCATACATACTCAGGATCACGGCCTTAAACAATCCCCTGATTGCTGAGACCAGGGTTGACCTGCTAAGGCGAAACAGAAAATAGAAAGCCTAATAAGCTATAACATACGGTAGTCAGCACTACCATCTCCCCTGCAGTGGGACTCATATGGATTCATGATATTCAACCTATAGGACAGTCATCCGTCAAGTCTTCCTCAACCGCGTGTTACATTTATCATAAATGAATTATACAGTGAATCAGAAACAATAATGGTGCATGTGACAAGTAACAGGATAACATGACATGTGTAATTTTTGTATCATTAAACAGGATAACAGAAAACATAATATTTAGAATTCTAGAGGTGGCCCCCGCCACACATGTATGCGGTGTGGCACTTTACTCCGTGTAGCACTTAGCTCCACGTGGTACTTAGTTCCACACATCATATATCAGTAACCAGTTTAATCAGGTAACAAAAGTGGTATATCAGATACGTGAATAGTCATGTCATATACTCAGATGTATCCGTGTAACAGAAGTACATGAACATTCAAATTACAGTAATACATATAATAGAAGTACATGAACAATTTGAGCATCTATAAAGCATGTAACAGTGATATATGAATATGAAATAACAGTATACAGTGTAACAGAGTATCCGTGTAAAAATGATACAAGTACATGAAATGATAATGTCCACGATCATAACAAATACACAGAAGTGTGCATTCAACAATAATACAAAAATAAAATGAAATAACATTGTCATGTATAATAGTGTTTATTGTCATAAGTGAGGTAACAATGACATTATTAGTGTGATATCGTTAACGTGACCATGTGTGAACATACCAATATTTGTTATAACAATTTTGATATTATTAATATGATCGATATCATAAAGTAATTATATTCAACTATCTATTTTCAAACTACTCACAGCTAAATTAAAATTTACTAAATTTATTAGTCGAAAATTTCTTTAATCTACAGTTTAATAATCACTCAATATATAGATAATTTATCCATATTTTATATTAAATCATGAATCACAATAAAATATTATCTTGTTGAATATGTTTAAAAGCACTAACACATATTTTAATTATAATCATTTGTCATTTACATAATTTATTAGGCGATAATTATCCTTTATTAGATAAATCAATAATTTTTTTTATTCGTCACACTGAAATGTAACTTGTAAAAGAAAAACACTCATAACAATTGTCACGGTAATGTATCTCATTTTTCTACAATCGCAACGGCTCGATAATCGTCCAAATCGGACTCCAGATGGTCAAGATATCGCTTGAACACATAAATTAATAAAAACATGTTAAATTTGTAATTTATAAAGTATAAGAAGTAATAACTTTATTTAACAGAGGGGTTTTATGCAATTTTACCTTTCTTGATTTTGAAGCGGGTTTGAGTTGCTATCGGGTCAGGATTAGATCCAATAACCCAACCTATAATATAAGTGAATGAGTAATTGGGTTATAAGGTTAATGGGCTTAAGTTGGACCCAATAGGAAAGTGAGAGACAATATTAGAAAAAGAAGGGGAAGAAGCAAGGGGAGAGGGACGAAGGCCAGGGCGCCAGGGAGAGAGAAACGAGAGAGGAAAAGATAGGACGGTGAGAAGGAATGATAGAGAGAGAAAAGTGGAGGGAGGAGGAGGTGGTGACAGCCAAGGCAACAACCTGCAGGTGACCGACGACGAGTCTGATCGGCGATCGGCGGTGGATATAGAAGAGGAGAAAGAGATAAAATGTTAGAGAAGAGATAGAGAGAATGGGGGGAGAGAGAGAGAGAGAGAGAGGGTGAGATTGAGAGAGAAGGCGGTAGAGATGAGGTGGCGGGAAAACTGTAGGAGGGTGGAGAAAGGGAGAAAAAAAGAAAGAAAATTGTAGAAGTTTGGCAACCCCGGACGAAGCTAATTTTCTTTGTTGTGTAGTTCTTTGTCTGGTGTTGCCAACACCGGACAAAGAATTTTTCTTTTGGCTTTGTCCAAGATTGCAAACCCCAAATAAAGAGAACTTTATTTATTTTTTTGCAGTAACTTCCCTTTGCCCAGGATTAGCAGATGGGGACAAAGAGATTTTTTTTTATTTTTTCCCTTTATCCGGAGTTGCCAACCCCGGACAAAGAGAACTTAAATTTTTTTCCATTTTCCCCTTGTCTTCTTCTCACTCTCTCCTCATCTCCCTCTCTCCTCCTATAAGGCATCCACTTCAGCGATGATCCGACACAGCATCGATGCGCGAAGGTGGCGACGACAGAAAGGAGGACGACGAGGGATGTTGCCTCCTCTTTATCCTCCTCATCTTCCCCTCTCTTCTATTATGAGGCAACCACCGGGCACGACGGTGAGGCCAGTGAGGATGACAGTGAGCATCCTTATTGTTGTTGAGTTGCGACGACAAGGAGGGCGATGACGGCTCGTCGTCGCCTTCCTCGCCTTCGCAGCCCAACAATAACAAGGTTGCTCATCGCCGTCGTCGGCAACCTCATCGTCACCCGTCATGCCGGTAGGTGCCTTAGAGGAGAAGAGAGAGGAGAGACGGAGAGAGGAAAAAACAAAAAAAGGGCTCCCGACAAAGCGAAAAGTAAAAAAATAATAAAGGCTTTGTCCGAGGTTAGCAACCCGGACAAAGAACTACACAATAAAACAAAATAGTTTTGTTCGGGGTTGACAGCCCTGGATGAAGCAAAAACTGCCTCCGCCAGCACGGGTGTCACGTTGGCGGGGCGAACTTCCCTACCGCAGACGTGACGTGTCAGGTCGATTTTTGGAAAAAGTTTTGAGAGAGGTCAATTTTGGAATAATTTACTGGAAAGGATTTTTTTAAAAATTGCCCCTTTCTATGCTTTTCTCGCGAAATAAACCAACCAACCCCCAACCCTCCTCGGTCTCGTTTGGGTCGCTGCGATTTGGGATCATGTCTTAATTTTTAAAATTTTGATGATTTTTTGTCAGTATACCACCACCGTTCGTTATGTTTTTGAGTTTTTGGACGATGGATGTTAGTGCGGTGAACCTTGGACGGAGTAACTAAAAAGACACCTTTCCTTAACTATAAATATTATTATTTTTATGATTAAAATAAGCCGTGATTTTTTAGATAATATAGTGGTAAGGATAAGAAACTAAAGAATTTAAAATTCAAAAGCTGAATACTGTATGTAGAGATGTAAAGATTACAGTAGTTAGCTCGTTATCTAATGTGAGTCGTTAAATTAGTCAGCGACCGTTAGAAATCCCTTTTCCCCTTTTAAGAGAGAAAATCGAGAATTATTAGTTTGAGGGAAGACAATAATGTATTGGAGTTTTCTAATGAATTTTGTGTTGCCTTGGGTTTATGTTTTTACTTGATCAAGAAACAATTTCATGTTGTCTTGGGAATTTTGAAGGTCATAGCACATAAAAACTGACACATGTTTGGATTAAAGTTTAATTTCTTGTTATTGAGCAATTACCTTACAGTTTGATGACATCATATATATCCCGTTATAATCACCTTAAATCAGAGTGTAGACATACATAATGTATGTAATATTTTGTATGTTTGGAACCTTTTACTTTGGTAACTAGCATGAAAATATATAAGAAAAAAAGAGACGATTGTTGTGGTTAAAGGGACTAAAATATATCGTGTATTAGTTTTTTTGACTTTGCAGGTTCACGCAATATTATATGTATAGTTTAACTCAAAATTTTCAAATTGATAAATGCTACTTTAAAATATAATAGGGATCAAGAATTCGTGGCATGTTCCACGTTAAAATCCAATCATCATTTTATACTTCAATTGTCACTTTGTTAGTACTATTATTGTTACTATTATTGTTACTATTTTCATATGTGTGTGTGTACATATATATATGTACATGTGTGTGTAGAGAGAGAGAGAGAGATGTATATCAGCCGACGGCTGAGAGACCCTCTCAGCCTGCGGTGACGTGGCACATTATTAGCCACACTAGAAAGGACGCCCCGCCTATTGAAACAGTTGAAATTACTAAATCTTCCCGCGGTAAAAGATAGTGGATCTGTATAGTTTATTATTTTTTTATATTTCTGACGTTAGTCAATATTGTTATTTTTTATAACTGGGACCAACTTCATCAAATGACGAAACTAATTTGAATGCTTCTCTATTAATTTTTTTGTTTACGCAGATATTATATATTTTAGGAATGTGACTAAGTTCGTAGTTGTCAATAAAATAATTTCTCAACAGTTTTAAATTTTTTTTACGCAGATATTATATATTTTAGGAATGCGCCTAAGGTCGTAGTGGTCAATTAATTAATTTCTCAATAGTTTTAAAAGCGCCCTTTATCGCAGTCTACAATTATTTAATTTGTAGATTTTTTATGATATGATCTGTAAGAATTTTACTGATTTTGAATATAATCGCAGTTTACTTTTTTCGCATGTAATGTATAAATTATTATTATTTTTTTTACACATTGAATGCGGATAAGGACTGCAACTATGATCGCGGTGCTTAACGAGAGCATGTCGTGGGCGTTTTTTATTAGGTTAAATGTAATAACGGTGACTAAGAACTGATACTATAATCGCAGTTTACGTATTATTTTATATATTTGTTCTTTACTGTGACTGTTGTCTCAGCCGCCTATAAACTATTAATTTTTTTTTTTACATATTGCATGCGATCAAGGACTGCGACTATGGTCGCAGTACTAACGACAGCATTTTGTGGATGAATTTTTTGCTAGGTTAAATGTAATAACGGTGACTAAGGACTGATGCTATAGCCGCAGTTTACGTATGATTTTATATATTTGCTCTTCACTGTAACTGTTGTCTCAGCCGCCTATAAATTACAAATTTTTTTTACTTATTGCATGCGAAGTAGGACTGCGACTATGATCGCAGTGTTTAAGAACAGCAGTCGCAGTTTTCTAATTTGTGATATACAGTAAAATATACTGATTTGAGAGAATTGCGATCATGTTCGCAGTATTACCTGTTTATGCAGTGAAATATATCACGCCACCCTAATGCTAGTATAGTATAGTATAATAAGAGTAGTTCAAATATCACTACTCTATTAATTTAGCTAGTAATTATTAGCTTGATCAATGGAAGAAATATCAAAAAAAATATAATAAATAATTATGACCTGTAAGAGTTTCTTATGTTTCTCTCCCGTTCTGAGAGGACTCCTGACATGCCAAATATCTTTGGCCTGTTTGTTTCGTTGCAAAACGTCGCAAGTCGTAAGTCGTAAAATGAGAATGGAAAAAGTGAACTGTAGCAGAGAAAATATATTGTGTTTTACGATGTTTGGTTGATAAAGTGAAGTGTAAATGGAAAAGTATATTGTGTTTTACGGTGTTTGATTGATAAAGTGAAAGTGTAAATGGTAAAGTATATTGTGTTTTACGGTGTTTGGTTGGTAATGTAAAAGTGTAAGTGGAAAAGTTGACCACAAAATTAACTGTAGCAGTGATTTAAATATTATAAATACTATTAAATTAAATCTACTATTGCAAATTAAATTGTATTAATAAATTTGAGATAAAAAATTAATAATCTTAATATTTTATTTATAACAATAATATTAATAAAATATTAGTATAAATAGTAAAATATTACTAAAATATTAACTAAATAAATAATATAAAATTTAAAAAAAATCTAAAGAACATTAATAAAATTTTAAGAATACTAATAAAATATAAATATTAAAAATGTTACAACAATAATAAAATATAGTTATAATATTATAATATTAAAAATACTTGAAAATTATTATAATAAAAATTTTATTATAATATTATTGTAATATTATAGAAATATAAAATTAATAAAGTAAAATATAATTATAATTTAATAATAAATTATCATTATAGTATTATTATACTGAATTATTATTACAATATTAACATAATAAAATATTAATATAATAATAAAATATATTATGATATTAATAAAGTAATTTTTTATATTAAAAATAAATAATTAAATATATAGTAATTTTATATTAAAGTATAATACTGTTATATTAATAAAATATAAACTCTAAATAAAATAATAAAAATGGAATAAGTATTAATAAAATAATAAAATATTAAATTAAAATATTAAATTAAAATAGTAAAATATTAAATATTAAAACAATAAAAAAAGTTAAAGATTAAAAATATAAAATAATTAAATAATTAAATAAAAAATTGAACACTATTAAAATATTAAATATTTAATAATATTTAATTATATATTGATTATCAAGTAACTGTTTTGAACTGTAAGTATACTACAAGTGACAGTTACATGACCACAAAATTAACTGTAGCAATTGCAAGTGGGAAAATATGAGTGTAAAAGTGAGATTTACATGACCACAAATTTAACTGTAGCAACTGCAAGTGGGAAAAGAAGAGTTGCAAAAGTGTTTTGCATTTTGCATTTTGCAAACGAAACCAAACAACTTTAAATGTAAAGTTGTAAAACTTTTTGTATTTTGCAAACGTTTTGCAACTTATCAAACACGCCCTTATATAGTAAACCTCGTTCTCTATTTATTTTTCGAAGCAAACAAACATACTGGAAAAGAAAAGGTGACTGAATCTGCACATCCTCTTTTTATGCAAACAAAAAAATTATGAACAAGTTAAACGATAAGGCCGCAACCAAAACGTCACGCTCCATGTGAAATACCAACGTTTTATTTAAAAGATTCTTAGCTACATGTACATGATAATAAAATACTGACAATGCCTTGCTTCAAAGAATGAAAAAGAACAATGAAAAAATAAAGAGAGAAGAATTACTCTGATAAACTAAACAAGTGAATTGTATAATTATTTTTTCTTCTTCCGGTTTTACTATTTATACGCAATAGTTTCCCTTCTCACGGCTCGGTACTTTCATGGTTGTATGAGAAATTGCAAGTATCGCATCAATAAAATACAAGGATGGCAGAATTCACTATGTTTGCTTGAAATTTTGCTATGATTGGCAAAAATTTCACCATAATATATTTGTAATGATAATTAATGTACTCATAAATCATATAAATAAACCAAAAGTAAAAAGATCAGCGATCACGAGTATGAGTGTTGAGTCATGTAAACAGGATTGGATTTAACATTTGATTATGACTGTTGTTCAGAGAAGGAGCACGAGAGGAAACGGAATTTTTTCAAAGATACAGGGTAGATGTGAGCTTATACGTATACCCATCACTTTTACCCAAGTTAAATTGAATATAAATTTAGTTAATATCCTGTTTATGATTGAATATTTTTATTGACGGTTTAGTCACTGATATGTAGTCCGCTCATAAAAGTAAGGGAAAATACTTCCAACCTCTTGAGATTTTCAAGAAATTTCTTCAATCCTCTTCCTATTTTTTATGTACCAATAATCCCCTTCAATTTGGTCAAAGAAATTCCCGCATCTTTTCTTTGCATGTGACTATAACATATATTGTATATTTTCAAAATTTCCAATACCGCTCATACTCACTCAAAAAGTAACACTGACAGCTGTGACATCAATCATATTAAATATGGCTGACCTCAGTAAAAAATAGGTTGCAGGAAAAAATTGGTTACCTTTCTTAACAATTTGGTTACATTATTAGAGTTTTGTCAATTTTGTTTGTTTTTGATAAAAAAACAATCAAAAAAGGAAAAATCTAGGACATAGCAAGAAAATAAGGTAGGCTACTAATGATAATTCCACTATAATCTATCTCTCCACTGAATTCATCTTTTCCTACCACCTCAACTCATTCTACTTATTTAACCTTTATCCTCATTCCCGATCTCATTTTGAATTAGAAAAAATATATATATATTTCTAGAAAATGGACGAATTCTTCATGTGTTTAGTCAAGATAAAGGCGGAAGTGCAATTCTAACTAAAGGGATGCCGGGAAACTCGTTTTCTTTAAGTTTTAAATTCTAATCAAAGTGAAAGCTGGAAGACGTTAACACCAAAATGTGATTAAGTTTATAATAAAAACGTTTGCATTATTTTCTTTAAGTTTGTCTGTCTTTCTTCAAATTTATCTACATTTCTTTAAAATTGCATAAGATTTTTGCAAATTTGCCTACTATCCTTTGAATTTCTCCATCTTTCTTTAAATTTGCCTATCTTTTTTAAGAATTTGTCTATGTTTTTAAAATTTACCTACATTTTGTCAAATTTGCCACCTTTCTCCTCTTCTTTAAATTTGTCTACATTTTGTTTTTTTTTTTAAATTTATCACTCTTTATTTAAATTTATCTACTTTTATTAAATTTGCCTACCTTTAAATTTCTTCAAATTTACCTACCTTTTCTAAATTTGTTTGTTTTTTGACAAACTTCTATTTTTTAAAAAATTTCTCCTGTCATTCTTTATAGAAAAAAAAACTATTGTCTCTCTCTTGCTCAATTGATTACTATGATCATTTTTCTATTCAGTAGATGGATCTCATTGAGAGACTGATTAAAAGAGTAGGTTGCATCAATTTTAATGCTTCTTAGTAGATGACCCTCTAATTGAGGGTGTGATAAACATGTATTAATCAGTGTACCAGAGGAAAAAATTTTAAAAAATGATAACATGTCGAAAAGTGAAAACAAGCATAGATAAATGACATAGAAACATATTCATGTTTTTCTCTTTCTTTAAAGCGAATCCATTTCATAA
Organism: Agave tequilana; assembly: GCA_038442645.1. Taxonomy (NCBI): domain Eukaryota; kingdom Viridiplantae; phylum Streptophyta; class Magnoliopsida; order Asparagales; family Asparagaceae; genus Agave; species Agave tequilana. The sequence continues at coordinate 62,723 of JAVJIF010006890.1, forward strand.
AAATCATTAAAATTTTAGATTCTACAAAAAGATGATCTTTTTTGTAGAGAGAATCTAAATCATTCATCAAAATTATTGTTCAATAAAAAAATTGAGATTTTCTTTGTGAAAAAGAGATATCTTTAAAAAGTACAACCGAGTCCCCTCCATTATTTTTGTATGAAACTTGCCTTCTCCTTTTGCCTTCAACCAAGGTCATGATATCCATCCAATTTTCAAGAAAAAAAAAGGAAGATGTTTTTGGATTCTTTTTAGATTAAAAAAGATTTTGAGATTGATGAACACAAGGGGGAAGATGAAACTTGAGTCCGGAGATTAAAAAAGGAATTTCATATTAATATTACTACCTAATTTTTCCGCCCCCATAGGTTTCCGCTATTTTACTATTTTTTATCAAAACTGGAGAGGAGGAGATGGACTCAGCCCGAAAAGATAGTCAAATTTATACAAAATATAATCAAACTTGGCAGCCGATTGCTACTTTGTTGACGTCGCAAATGTCAGTGGTTCATTTTTAGAAAAGAGTGGTTCATTTTCAGAAAAGAGTTTTTTGAGGGAAAAAAAATAGGTAAGATCCAATATTGTCATTTCTATAAATACACAAATACAACATACGCTTACATGCATATAAATAAGTTGGAGTTATTTGGCCAAAATCAAGGGGCTCAAGGGTCAAGGCACGAAAAAGAAGGCAACGGGTGAGAAGGCATTTCCTGATTATCTCGCGGGGTGGACGGTATTTTTATCCTAAAACGTAAACAAACCAGAGTAATATTTCACCAACAGTACATTCAATATATTGAGAGGGCATTGTTATCCATCGAACTCTTTTTATTACCGGCGGTAACTATAACTTAATCCTGGTTAATTATTCATTTTAAAATAATCCAATCAATTTTAATCTCTTATTACAACTACCCGCTTTATTACCACTTCACAGTGAGAGCAGCTCCCGCGTGTCGCCACCTGGCCGTACCCTTCCCTCCTCTCTCTCTACTTTCCCCTTTCTTTCCCTGCTCTTTCCCTCTTCCTCACTCTTTCCTTTCCCTTTCTCGGGTTAGGGTTAGGGTTAGGGTTAGGGTTAGGGTTTTCTCTCCCCTCTCTTAACAACAACCAACGATGGGGTCGGAGGCGGCCGCCATTACGAGCTCCATGATCCAGGAGAGCTTTAACGAACTCGAAAGGCAGCGGGAGCTCATCGCTAACTGCACTCTCCTGTGGAAGGATCTCTCCGATCACTTCAACTCTTTGGAGAAGGATCTCGAAATCAAGTCCCAGAACCTCCGATCCAAGCGCCAGACCCTCGATCTTTCCACCCAGCAAACCCTTGATTCTCTCTACCGGCGCGAACAGTCGATCGATCACTCGGTCGACTTCGCCATTGCCAGAGTTGATGAACATCACAAGGCTGCCATCATCGCCCTAGCGTCGGAGGCGGCTGCTGATGAAGATCTCGCTTCAAAGGTACGATCTTTGTGTACCAAAATGGATTCCGAGAGTTTCTTGAATCTTATTATCTCTAAGAGGAAGGAAGTTGAAACTTTTCGGAATGAGCTGCCTTTGGCGCTTGGAAACTGCATCGATCCAGCGAAGTTTGTGCTGGATGCGATTTATGAGGTTTTTCCGGTGGATAAGAGGGCGGTGAAGTCGCCGGCTGATTTGGGGTGGGCTTGTGTGTTGATCTTGGAGGCTCTGGTTTCGGCCTTGGCGGATCCTGAGATGGGGACGAAGCGGCTGCTGGTGACGAGGCCTGTGAAGGAGAAAGCGAAGGAAATGGCTGATGAGTGGAAGCAAGGGTTAGAAGGGCGTGGAGGCGTTGAGAGTGCGAAGCCAACAGATGTTCATGCGTTCTTGCAGCATTTGGTGACTTTTGGGGTTGGGGCGAAGGAGGATAAGGAGTTGTATAGGAGGCTTGTGATGAGTTTTGCATGGAGAAGGCAGATGCCGAAGCTAGCTATTTCTTTGGGGCTCGAGGATCAAATCTCTGGTACAAAAGTTCACTCCTTTTTCTCTTATCTTACATTCTTACTGATTTTCCATGATAGCCTGTGTATGATTGTATGCAGTAGTAGGAATGGAATTGACGGCATGAAGAAACTGTTAGCAATTGTTGGTTTGCTTTGAATAAAAAACATTAATGATATTTGATAGTCTATGAAATTTTGTTAAAATATATGTGATAAACTGATCATGATTGGTATAGAATCCTTCAGAATTTCAGAGGGTGTAGCGGTTTAATTTGAGATTAGGATTTGTATGTAGAGAGATGAATGGCGGATGCCATTTAAATTCCTCGTAGAAAACATTAACTTGCCTGTTTTTTGGTTCTGATTTTGATATTTGAGCTTATCTATTCCTAACATCTATTAGGAATAGGAACCGAACAAGACGTAGCATAGGCTTTCACTATGTTTTCTTGCTTTATCATTGATACAAGACCCGGTACTGTCATTCAGTCTTGTTTTTGAGCTGAAATATTCACGAGCAGTGATTCAGTCAAAGATCTGATGTCTTTCTAGAAATCAGATCTCAAATTCACTGTAGTATAATACTTGAGATTCATTCCTGATGGTCAATGCCTTCTTTTCTCCTCAGCTGGAAAATACACACAGAAAAAGAATGGAAACCGTTTCTCACAGTTCTGGTAAAGCAACACTGCAGGAAGAACTAATGAATAATTATACACAGACAGAGCTCTATTCCTTTGAGATAGACCTAAGTACAATGTTAGCAGTGCATTTAAATATTATAGTTCAAATTTTATAATAAGTTGAAAGATGTTCTTGTTCTTCTGGCTAGCTTGAGGCTATTATATTTAAAAATAGCAGTTATAAGGTTCGTTTTTGTATATCTAGAACCAGCTTGACCAAACTAATCTTGCATACTGTACAAGTAAATTGTACATTGCTAGCTTTTGAGTACATACTTTTAGACTTCCAGTCAGGTGAGCTTGCAATATGTAGAGTTCCAGACTAGTTTGATGATGAGTACATCAATTTACCTTTTTATGACTTATGTTTAAAAAAAAAAAACATTACATTTCCTTTCTATGACCAACGTAACATACCTTTATCTGCCATCACAGAAGACACGAGTCATTGGTGATGCAGATTGATAGACCGCATATGGCTGATTGTTAAATATCATTAATGAAGCTGATGAAATGATTCTATTGTTAACTAGATAGCAGTGGAACTCCAAATGGGATGTGTGTTGTTAATCAGGACACTTGTACAGATACAATACTTCTATTTATATGTACTTTTTAGAATTTGTTATGTGTTGGTGAATTGTGTAGCACCAAGTCTGTGTGACTGTGTCAGTGTACAACTTCATGCAAATACTTAGGTTTGTTAGTATTTTCCCTTGCTGCTGCTGACAGATTTGAGCTTTTTTATTATGCTTTTCTTTAAATGTTTGTTTGCTGAGGTCACTATTTGTTACTCCAGCATTGGTGATAGCTTGTGGTGTCCATACTATGCGGATTTTCACGTCATTTTTCCTGATCTCTATAATTATGCTTTATTTGTTGAGTCTCCTTGTTTTTAAATAGGTATAAGCTAGGAAATAGAGGCTGGCTCTAGAAGATCAGTGCTCCCTCTTTCCATTCTTGGTTGATGAAGCAACTGTTGTGCCTTTTTAGATGCACAAACTCTAGTTATTATGTTTTGAACTTTATAATTTAGTGGAGAACTTCACATTAAAAACTCTTATGCTTTAATCTGCAGATATGATTGAAGAACTAATTGGCAAGGGGCAACAGCTTGATGCTATTAATTTTGCCTTTGAAGCTGGTCTTTTGGTCAAGTACCCCCCTGTTCCCCTGCTGAAATCATTTCTAAGAGAATCAAAGAAGGCTTCATCTTTAGTTTCAGATGACCGGAGTAACTCTGGCCACGCCACAGTAAGTCTTTTTGATTTGTTCTATTGCATCGTGAATGATATTTTAATAGCCAAAAAAATAGTAATGAAGAAATGCTTGAAGTAATCTTCAACCTCCTGCTGTTACTTGTGAGACATTCCAAGAGTTCTATTTGCTATGACATTTCCTTTTAGTCGAAACTTCAGTCTAAAAGAGAGTTTCTTGTTTAGCAGCATACCCACCATGATGTGAGCCTTGTCTAAATAAGATTCTCTCTCTTATAAAATGATGATATGGGATATCATCTTTGGCCCAGTTGCATGTTTCTTTTTCTAGATTGGATTTCACGGTTGATGTATTCTTGATAGGTTATGTGTAACTATAAATCATTAACTTGTGTTTTTCTTTTAGCAGAGCAACTTAGGCCGCAAGGAACAGTCCGCTCTCAGGGCTGTTATGAAATGTATTGAGGATCGCAAACTTGAAGCTGAGTTTCCCCTAGAACCTCTTCAGAAGCGGCTCGAGAATCTGGAGAAAGCCAAGGTAGAGAAGAAAAAGCTAGCTGGTGGTAACAGTCCTGTCCATGCTCCTGCCAATAAGCGAACTCGAGCCAACAGTGGGGGACCAATGCCTCCTGCAAAGGCCGGCCGACTGACAAACAATGCCTATGTTTCTTCATTTCCGGGTGCTCCTGCATTTATGCGATCACCCTCTTCACATGCTACCTACGCAGGTCCAGTTGCTCCTTATCCCTATGATAGACCTGTTGTTCATGGTGTCTATGGGAATCGCAGCCCAGCAGCTATCAGAGATCCTTATGCTTACCCAACTGAAGAAGCGCCCCCTGCTGCTATTGGTGTATCATACTCGTCTTCTCCTATGCATTACCCTCACTACAGTGCTTACAGCAATGGCTTGGCACCTGGGTACCAGCAGGCATACTATCGGTAGAAAAGGCGTCATGACTTAATAACGGGAGTCTATTGGAACAACGGCTACTTCTAATGACCTTATAATCTGCTCTACGACCTATTTTGTAGCGACTGACTACAAAAATTAGGATTGTGTAAGCTTACTGGTTTGCTTGGTTTAGTTTCTGTCCTAGGCTGAACGTGTATTTCTGCTTCCCTTATGCATGTAAATCTCTGTGTAATGTTGTTTAATCCTGCTGCTGAACACTGGATAAAATAGAGCTGTTGAACTAAGGCATGAATGTAATCAAATCCCAGCTTTACTTTATAGGTAATAATTATATGTACAGCTAATTAAACAGTATATGTTGATGGCCATGGTTGAGAACTTTCTTGAGAACTGTAAGCCTCTGCTTTTGTTTTCTTTTTCTTTTTTAGATTCTCTCTTTTATTTAGTGGTACAATTTTCAGACCATACTCTTTCTTTTATGGAACATTTTTCACATGCTTGGCAGGTTTTGCTTTGATGTAGTCCAGTGCACAATCATGCTGCCCGCACTGTGCATCAACTGGGGATGTCTTCTGTTAATAATTCTCATGGTCCAGCTGGTGCTTGTTAGTTTGGGAGAGGGAAGTTGGGAATAATATATTATTAGTACTGTGACCTTATCTTGTTGGCTTTGCCCTCTTCAGACCTCGCTCTTGTGGGGTTGTCAAAGACCCCAGAGGGGAACACTTTTGCTGGTGGCATTATTGGACTGGAGAGAGGTTTGGTCTCTGCTTGCTCACAGCTGGTGGCATTGTCACAGGGCTGAAGCCCAGAGAGGCCTGTCCCCTGTGCATCCTCCCAGCAACCACTGTGTGGCCCTGGCCCCCTTCAGTATGCTTTAGAATTATTTTTCCCTCAGCCCTCGGGGTGTTGTCAGTTGTCACTTGATACTTGTTACTAGGATAGTTTTCTCTCATATAATTATAATGTGCTTGTGATGTTGATTTGTGGGTTCTTATTGAAGCTGTTGGAAATATTCTGTGGGGATCAAAATTGAGACAGGATCAAATTGAGACGATTATCAATTTCATGCTCGTTACTGGTCTTTCGTTCTATGTTCACCGGGCCATCTCTGGTACTTTACTTATCTAGGGACTGGTGTAATATCCTAATTGAATATTACCCCAAAAAAAAAGGATGGTAATTATATGTTGCAGGCGCTAGGGACTGAACCTAGGTCTCAACAAGGGAGAGGAGATAATGCCACGTTGACATATAATCTAAAAATACTCAAATTTAAATTTGAATCTAATAAGCTGGTCAACTGACATTTTCAAATCTAAATCGAATTTCCCTTAGTTTTTTAGCAATTCACAATTTATATCTAAACTGATAAATCCTTCAGTTTAATTCTAACCGAAGTTTAGATCTTAAAATCCCTAATAATCAATAAAAAGGCTAAATCTCTTCTTCTCATTTCTTCTACCTAAAGAGAAAACACTAACTCAAGCTCTTTCAACTTCCCTCTTCCCTTTCCTCAAGTGGATCATGAACGAACGGGATCTCGAAGTGCAGAAATTGAGGAGTAGGATAGGAGAATCAAATCCAAGTAAGTAATCAGTCTCCATAATTAATTTGATACAAATAGTTATTCAATATCATGTCTATACAATGATTAACCATGAATTTTTTATACATCTAAACTCTATCAAAAATATAAAAAAAAAATACATGTGAAAACATACCAATACATATCTTAATTTACACATTTTTTGGGAATGTTTACAATCAAGAATTTCAACAAAAAAGGAACATTGTTCCCTGCTCTCGGCCATGGCCGAGGCAGGAGACTACACAAACCCAGTCTCTGCAGTTCAGGCCAGACCCGAATTGGGCCGGCTGGCCCTGGCCTGGGCCTGGGCCTAGCCTAGCCTAGCATGGCTGGGCTGCACCGGGGGCAGGCGCTGTGCACAGTCCATAAAAAAAAAATTTGCAGCAAGGCCCACTGGCCTTCTTTCTGGCCCAGCTCTGCATGCGTCTGCATCACCCGCATGCCAGACCCGACCTAACTGAGAAATCCAGACTAGTTAACCTGCAAGAAAACAATTAAAACAATTAGTTAAAAACATCAAAAAATGGAGAAAAATATAAATAACAGTCTACAATACTTTTACAAGCTACAATAAAAATTTCAGAGGAATAACAATATAAATTAACTCAATCACCTACTTTAAAATCAGTTTTTCATAATAGTAAATTCAGACTCGTTAAGGAATTTAATGTTATAAAGCCTTTAAAAAACCTAACAAAAAATTAAAAATTGGTTTAAATTAAACATATTAATTTTATGTTTTCCAGAGGACCATATTCTCAACCCTAAGCTAACTAATCAAGGATTAAAAACCCTTTATAACATCAAAATAGAACACCCTTTTACAAAAAGTCTAACAATTTCTATTGGAATAATTTATGCAGATTTATCGGGATATTAGGATTTCAGTGCTTTGAAGTAGTAATCAAGCTCATGTGAATGTTCTTTTTCCTCCTTCATCTAAACAAGGATTTTTTTTTTTGTGATAAATAAGTTTTTAGTTATTTAATTATGCTATAAAGGAGATTTAAATGATTTAGATTTCTAGTATTTAGAAATTTTGTAGTTTTTATAAATTACTTCCATGTACTTCCTGTAATATATTTATGTATTCCTGCATGTAATAAAGTTCACTTATTTTTAGTAATAAATCCGTATGATCACTGCATGACATTAATTAGGACTATGCCACTAAAACTTATCGAGGTGACATTTGTGACATCTACCTGATAACTATCATTTCTATGTTACCTAATTACCGAGAAAAAATATTGTATACGATAACAACTTCGTCCCGCTTATCCTGTTCACGGACATCATACATCCTGTTATACTGGTGTCCTAACTGCACCGTTGATGTTTACCGTAATTGTCATGATTTATCCCAGTAAATCTAGGTAACATGTACATTAAATAATCTTGATAACTAATAACATGACATTAAACAACTTACACTGAGATTGAAAAAATTGGTGGAAGAGATAACGTCTGTATTTTAAGTGGACCTAGGATATAGGTTGCGCAGCCGAAAAAGGGTTCTACTGCAAGGTTCCCGTAGAGTGACTGACACCCTAGTCTTGTTCCTATTCTTGTTCCTGTTATACATGTTATACACGTTACCTGACTACCTTGCGGTAGGGTCTGGTTCAGCGCCAGGAGTCTGGGTCGTGGCCTCGGATATGCACGGCACCCACCTAAAACACAGACAATGTCTCCAACCAATCAGTTTCAATAACTTAGGACCTCGATTGGCACGTGTGGTAAGCGTAGTATGGGATGCGTTTATTACATGTGGCAATTGGTGTTCGCTGACATAATTAATAACAAAACTGAATTCTTACATTGACATTATAGACTGAACCTGACATATTCGTGCATGTTATGGTAGACATATGATTATACTCATGATCTGATGTATACCTGACTATAGCACTGACTGACTTGTTTACTGTTCATTTATGATTGGCATATGTTATTTCAACCTTATCCTTGATATTTCTTTCATAGTATGCTCACATGTTATATGTCGTGCACCGTCCCCCTTTATTTTACCATTCATTAGGTCGCTTATTGATGACCCTATGTTTATTTGCTCAGATCTGAATCCGAAGACATCGCAGGACCAGGAGTACTTCGAGCACGTTACAGAACTCCAGTAGTCCATCATCAGCTCATTTCATGAAAACTTCTTAGTATTTTTTGTTCCATTTCTGTTATGCTTATAATAAGTAAAATTTTAAAGACATCATTGTGCTTACTTTTGAATGCTGGAATAAATTGTAAACCTTATGTTTTGATTTAATACATTGAGTCTTAACATATTTATTTTTAAAATACGTCGTCGGCTCTCGTCACATACCTAATTGTGTGTATTTTGAGAAGTGGGGTGTGACAACTGGTAACACTTGGACTAATGGTTTGCGGACCATGCTATATAGGGCTGTCAAACGAGGTTGCGGCTATCGAATAGTTTGTGTTCGACTTGGTATTTAGTTTGATTTTAGCTCACTCAAATGGCTCGATTTTATAAATGAGCCGAACTCAAACTAAGACTGTTCGGTTGTGTTCTATTCGATTCGAATAAGCTCGTTTTTGATATTTTGATCTATTTTGCAAAGAATTTTGCATAAATTGTACTTGAACCCCATTAGATGTATCATTATTGTATGAGTTACTTACATAAAATGAAACATAAACGAGTTGTTCAAAATAAATTTTGAACTACAACCTTCTTTCCCTCCTTAAAGAGCCTATTGGAAACACTCAGTACCAATGTTAAAAGCTTGATTTCAAAAATTATCAAATAAACAAACTGTTCGCGTTCGGCTCATCTCGTGGCTCACTCGATTAATAAACGAGCCGAACTCGAATAAGGCCAGCTCGCCCGAGTTCGGCTCAGCCCTTATGCCATATGGTTGCTCTCGGGCACATAGATGCCATCATTTTTTCCTCCTCCTATTCTTTCCTTCAATTAGAGAGTGATCTTTTGATTAGCATTACCCTTCTCATGGGGTCCATAGACTAGTTGTTAACCTTCTCTCCTGGTCAATGGCTTACTGTGTCCAAGCCAGCGGAAACAATATAGGTTCTTGGTAGTTGATACTGTGGAGCAAGAAATTGGAACAGTGAATATGGTCTTATTATTTATGCAATTATAGGGACATGCACACTACAAAAGAAGATTTGATGGAGGATTAACAAAATAGGCTGCATGCGAATTATGAACCTAGTAAAAAGCAAAGCTGAGAAAGGTTCAGAGTCTGGGGACATTTATCAATCCAAGTGCATGAAAATAGCCTGAATCTGGTTTGCTTGTTAACCTGAAAATTTGGATGGAATGTGGGCTGATATATGCAAATCTTGGGTGATGAATCTTGCTGCCTAATAAGAAAGCAAAGTTTAAATATTGGCAGAACGGGCGGCATGCAAATTATGGACCCAGTAGGAAAGCAAGCTAAGAAAGGTTTTAGAGTTTGAGGACATGTATCATTCAAGTGCATGAATGTGCACTTGAATATGTTTTGCTAGAGAATCTAAAATTCTGTGTGAAACCCAAGTTAATGTATGCAAATCTTGGGTATATCTTGCTTCCTTACATTTACTCACCCTTGATGTGTCTATGCAATGGAAGAAACACACAAAATTGGCATAACAAAGTATGTTAGAAATCCTGGAAGTGAGATGAGGCTATCATCTACGCGTTTGGCACAAATCAGTCTCGCTGCCAAGCTGCAGCAACAACCAGAAGGCAAGGGTTCGAGTTGGATGAAGCAAACATGTGGGAAATACAACAATAGAGAATGCTGCTTCATCCAACTCGAACACAATGAGGCCCAAGGTCCGATCCCATATCATTGCTTATTTCAAGAAACAAGTAATGGTCACTTACAGGTAGAAAAGGGCAAAAAAAAAGAAAAAAACTATGTTTGTTATTTTCTTCCCAGTTATATCCAGAAGAAATTTGATTTCTATCAATAATATTATGGTGGTTGCAAATGTCACAGGCAATTTGTGCTGAAAATTCTGAAGCGAACTCAGGTCTGGCTGATGTAAAACCACCTGGATCGCAATCACCTTCAAATCAGACTTGGGTTTCCACCCCTTGCACGGGCTTCTCACCCTAAACTCGAGAGCAAAAACTCAAGAATTTAACACACAATATGAGGAAAAGTTTTAATCATTCATTAGTTGCCTCAACATAATAGTCTAGGGGGCCTTATATAGGCTTTACAAAAGAGAACTACTGGGAAATAACCGATGTGGTACTAAACGTCCACAAAAGACAAAAAAAATAAAAGACACAAATAAAGCTAAAACATGTGCTATCCATGAAGCCTGTCCCATCTAAAGCCATAGAAGACCAGCGCGTCGCCTCCTGAAGTATACGCGATCGAACCTGCTCCTGGGCGGTGGCATGATGTCCTCATCAATTCCCCCCGGGTGGAAAGAACTCGACCCTGTCGAGTGTGGGGGACAGAACTGCTGTCTGCTGTGATAGTGCTCCAGTCGATCAGGATCAAGATGCTGGAGGTCTTCCTCAGTAATCCAAGAATTTTCTGAATCAGGTTTTCCCGTCCACTTAATGAGATAGCGTATCGTCCCTCCATCTCTAGTAGAGATAATCTGATCATCCAAGATAGAATCTATATGTTCTGTTGCATAGGACACTTTAGGGGGAAGTGGAGGTAGTGGGGGGCTCTCAGAAAGAAGGTCTTGGCTTGGCTCATCCACAAATGGATCAGAAGGGGTATCAAAAGTACCTCGGTATGGAACCAAATCCTCAACATTAAAGGTGCAACTGATGCCAAAGTCAGGTGGGAGATCCACCACATAAGCATTTGAATTGATTTTCTTGATAATCTTGAATGGCCCTGCACTTCGCGCGTGTAATTTCTTCACGGTTCCTGGTGGAAACCGTTCGGGTCGCATACGGACCATCACATAATCTCCGACATTAAAAGACCTTAATCGGCGATGTAGATCTGCAGAAGCTTTATAATCAGTATTATTTTTCATTATCTTATCTCTGACTTCCTCATGTAATGCATGGATATGGGATGCAAATGCTGATGCGGAGTCTGATACCCTAGAATGATGATGAGCCATGGGAATTAAATCAATGGGTTGCTTGGGCTTAAAACCGTTTACAATTTCAAAAGGACTGAGACCCGTAGTCCTATTGACAGATCCGTTATATGCAAATTCAGCCATGGGCAAAATGAGATCCCAAGTTTTAAATTTTCTCCAACTAGACACCTGAGGAGATTTCCTAGCGATCTGTTTACCACCTCGGTTTGACCATCTGTCTGTGGTGAAAGGCGGTTGAGAATTTCAGTTTGGTGCCCATCTTATGCCAAAGTGTTTTCCAGAAATAGCTAACAAACTTAACATCTCTATCAGACACCATGGTTTGAGGTATCCCGTGCAACTTTACGATATGATCAAAGAATAAGACAGCAACTCGAGACGCATCTGAGGTCTTGGAACACGGGATGAAGTGAGCCATTTTGGAGAATCGGTCAACTACCACTAGGATAGAATCGTGCTTTTTTTGAGTTTTGGGCAGCCCTAAAATGAAGTCTAGGCTCACGTCTTGCCAGGGGCACTTAGGTACAGGAAGAGGAGTGTAAGGTCCGGCAATCTGCTTCTGTTGCTTAGCCAGTTGACACGTGCGACATTGGCTAACTACTTTAGAGACATCTCTTTTCAGACTCGGCCAGTAGAATCGGTGTTCAACGGCCTCAATTGTCTTGTTCTGGCCAAAATGTCCCGCCAGACCTCCAGCATGTAGTTTCCAAGAGAGAAAATCCCTGAGGGACGTACGGGGAATGCACAACTTACGGAATCGGAAGAGATAACCGTCTTGAAGGAGAAAACCGTACATCTCACGAACAGGGCCGTCTCGCAACGTTACATAAATTTTCCCAAAATCGGGACATGATTCATACTCCTCTTTTAATTTCTCAAATCCAACCACTTCTGTGCTCATTGCCACCAAGATCGTGACACGTCGACTCAGCGCATCAGCAACCTTATTCTCGATGCCTGCTTTATGTTTGAGAACAAAAGTATAATCCTGCATGAACTCCACCCATTTGCTATGTCTCGCGTTTAATCTCTTCTGGGAATTGAGATACCTCAACGCTTCATGATCTGAGTATAACACAAATTCTTGTGGCAACAGGTAATGTCTCCAGTAGCGCAGAGCCTGTACAACCGCATAAAATTCTTTATCATATGTGGAGTAGCGTTGCCGGGCATCATTTAATTTTTCGCTGAAAAAAGCAACCGGGTGGTTTTCCTGACTCAGTACACCACCTATTGCCAGTCCCGATGCGTCACAAGTTACTTCAAAAGCTTTTGAAAAATCAGGGAGACGCATTACGGGAGCTTCTGTCATCATCTTCTTTATCTCAGCGAAAGCTTTGGAGGCAGCAGGAGTCCACTGGAACACCTCACTCTTTAAACAGTCGGTGATAGGTGCCATGATAGCACTAAAATTCTTGATGAACCGACGGTAGAAAGTGGCTAACCCGTGAAAGCTTCTGACTTCCCTAATCGTCCGGGGTTGTGGCCACTCGGTTATTGCCTTCACTTTCTCAGGGTCTGCGGAAACTCCCTCGGAGGAAACCACAAATCTTAAGAAGATAACACTGTCTATACAAAAAACACACTTCTTTGGATTTGCATAAAATTTCTCAGCATGGAGTGTGCAGAGGACTTGCCTCAGATGTCCCACATGTTGTTCCTGGGTTTGGCTGTAGATCAGTATGTCATCAAAATAGACCACCACGAACTTACCGATAAACGGTCGAAACAATTGGGTCATTACTCTCATGAAGGTGCTTGGAGCATTAGACAGTCCAAATGGCATAACCAACCATTCATATAACCCGTCTTTAGTTTTAAATGCAGTTTTCCATTCATCCCCGGGTCGGATTCTAATTTGATGGTACCCGCTCTTAAGATCAATTTTGGAGAAGATTGTGGCACCTGACATCAAATCCAGCATATCATCAAGACGGGGAATGGGGAAACGGTATTTGACGGTAATTTTATTGATTGCACGACTATCCACACACATACGCCATGTACCATCCTTCTTTGGCGCCAAAAGTGCGGGAACCGCACATGGACTCAAGCTCTCCTTGATGAACCCCTGTCAAGTAGCTCTTCTACTTGCCGTTGCAATTCCGCATGTTCAGTTGGGTTCATTCTATAGTGGGGCAAATTTGGTAAAGTTGCTCCTGGGACTAAGTCAATAGCATGTTGAATGTCTCGCATAGGGGGCAACTCACCTGGAAGATCTTGTGGGAGGGTTTCGGAAAACTCCTCCAGAATTGGCTTGATGTGCTCAGGAATCTGCTCCTCGATATCCCGGCTAGCCTCTCGAGCCACGAGAGCATAACAAGTAGAGCCATCTTGCAAGCTCTTTTCAATTTGATCGTGACTAATCAAATTCATTTCCATCTTACCTTTGCCCTTATCAACCCTTTTTTTTGGATTTATAACGTCCACTTTATCTTTCCCTTTATCAGCCTCTTTCTCTCGGGTTGGTGGCTTCGGTTGATTTGGCATAATCTTCACCTTTTTCCCATTATGGACGAACGAATACTGATTGGTACGTCCATGTATGGTCACATCTAGGTCAAATAACCATGGTCGACCCAAAATAATATGACCTACATTCATAGGTAGTATGTCACACCACACATTTTCTGTGTATGTGGCAAACTGGATGGGAATTTGACATCTTTCTTGAACATCGATAGATGTAGCATCGATCCATGTAACCTTGTAGGGGCTTGGATGCTTCACCGGTGTCATCCCCAAGGTGGTGATTAACTTTGACGCCACAGCGTTGATGCAGCTGCCACTATCCACTATTACCTTGCAGTTCTTATTGCCAATTTTTGTGCAAGTTTGGAATATGGCAGTCCTTCTCCAGTCGTTGAGTGGTTCTGGCTGGGTTAAAGTACATCTAACCACTCCTAATTGGGTGCGAGCTACACTAGGAGGTAAACTCGTTACTTCCACAGTTCGGATGCACCCATTAAATTCATACTCTTCGATAGAGGCATCCGAGTCATCGTCTTGTTGGTGCACCACCTCTTCTCCATCACCCTCTCCTTCTATATCTTCAATGGGAACTTCGACAAAGAGGGTTTTGGTTTGACTCGGGCACTGGCTGGCAAAGTGACCATACCCTTGACACCTGTAGCATTTGGTTCTAGGGTTGACTTTTCCTGGTTCACTTACCGTTCTCTTCTCGGATACAAAGGGCTTGGCACCAGAAGGACCTGCTGGTTTGACGCTAGAGGAACTGGAGGCAGGTTTACTTGGGGTAGGAAGTGTTCGGTTGAAGCTTGGCTGGCCAGTAGCGGTGGTTCTAGAGTTATCCTTAAAGTTACTTCGGTTAAAGTAGGATCCTCTAGACTCATCTAAGTCGGTGACTAGCTGGTATGCCTGTTCTAGAGTCGTGATGCCTCGAGCAATGAGCTCTCGGCGATAATCATCCCTAAGACCGGACCTGAACCTAGATAGGGTCTGTTCGGGAGATTCTAACTCGATAGCTCCACACCGATTCAGATATTCATCAAACTTAGCAATGTAGTCGGCAGCTGATTTGTTTCCCTGGGTCCATCGATTCCATTTGTCCAACAATTGTTGACTGAATGATGGTGGAACATACTTCATCATAAGCTTCTCTTTCATGCTTTCCCAAGTGTCCACGGGGTCTTCCCTTCTATACCTCATCATCCTCTCTAAATTTTCCCAGTATTGCCCAGCTTGTCCCGTTAATTTCATAACGGCCAATCGAACCTTTCTTGATTCAGACATGTCATGCCAACGAAAATATCGGTCCATGGCCAACTGCCAATCGATATAGACCTGAGGGTCTAAACGCCCGTCAAAAGGAGCATCAACTTTAACGCTCCTGATATACTGGGCATCGGCATCAGTTGTTCGGTAAGGTGGGCCTCGCTCACGCCTAAGAGACCTACTGTCATGGCCTCGCTCACGCCTAGGAGACCTACTGTCATGGCCTCGCTCACGCCTAGGAGACCTACTGTCATTTCGAGAACTCTCATCATCCCTGATTCTTCTCCTATTAGTTTCTAGCCTACCAATTCTGGTTGCTAGATCCCTACAGTTGACATCAACCTGATTCTTAACTTCTTGTAGTTGTCTGTCCATGCTCTCCATCTTTTGTAGGATTGTGTTAAGGGTATCATGAATGCTAGGGTCCATTGGTGCTGAAGTTTCGCCTATAGAAAAAGTTCTACCACTTCTAGTAGGCATGCAAGATTCTCACTGACCCTAAATGCAAGCTGTCCTTAGGATATGTATGTTATGCAGGAGGAGTCAGAGATTAGAATGGTGAAAGTTAATACCAATTTTTAAGCTAATGAGATTAACACGTGATTAAGAAAATTATAATGTGGAGACAGTGATAAAGACACGTGCTGATACAGTTAATTTCAAGATATAGCAAGTAATCACAGATTCAAATTAATTTAGTTGCACGATTAATATTAGGTCGGTTACCACTCAAGATCAGAATCACACAACTCACTTATTTAGTGGGCAACAGTCAATAAATTCTATCATGCGACAGATTGAGAGAACTAGCTATTTTAATCAAGTGACAGGAATAACTGACAGAATATTCAAAGTTACCTGGGAAGACGACCGTAACTCAAACCTGACCGATGCTGCTGTAGTCACGTGGTACTGATCGTCACGAATCCACTGCCTCGAAACGGGTCAATTCGGACTTGAAACGAGTCCGGAACGACCTCTGAAAGATCTGGTCTGTATCTGAACTGAACTGAACCAGACTTGATCTGGTTTGATTTCCCGTTGAACCAGAGCCGGTTCAGGGCTTGACCGCTCGGCTTGGACCGGACTTGGGTCGGTTCGGATCCAATTCAAAATGGTTGAGTCCCTTAAAAGAGACTACACTGGAACCTGCCTCCCCCTTCTCGAGCTCAGATCTAGGGCAGAGCTCAGTGGTGACGCCGGCGGCGGATTCGGTCAGCGAAGATGGCCGGCGAAGCCCTCCCGCGAGCTCGACGAGACGTGGCGGCGACGGCTGCACTGCGCAAAGGGGAGCAGCGGCGGCGACGGCTGTGATCTCGTTGTGTTCGCTGGTGAACACGAGGAAGCCGATCAGATTTGGATCCGTGCTCTGATCTCGAAGCGCGACGAGAGAAGGGTGTAGATGATGTCGTCGGACTTCGGCGAGGAGATCTGGGCGGAAATTTGATGGGCGATGGTGGCGTCGTTGGGTAGAGATGAAGACAAAGCTTCGTCGGCGTCGGCCCAGCGAGGTCGCAGCGGTGAGGAACAGCAGGAGGAGCCCCGATGAGGATTAGGGCTTGGAGATGTCTTCAACGGCGGAGATCTTCAACGACGATGGCGGTGATCGGTGGCGGAGTTCTCTGATGACGGTGGCGGCGGCGGCCCTCGACGAATTTGATGAAGACTGCGGCGGTGGTGGAGATCTGTGCGTCGATGAAGACGCCAAGCTTGTCGCCGGCGAAGGCTCTGTCGCTTCAAATCGGATTTGGAAGACGGCGGCGGCGACGGTGTTGGAAGAGATGGTGAACAGTGGGAGATGGGGATTTTCGAAGGATTTTTGTTTTGTTTTGTTTTTTTTTTTTTTTTTTTTTTTGAATAGATCTAAATCCGGAGTTGAGATAGATCTAGGGTTTGGGAGATTTGAAGAAAAATTTGGAAAAGACAAGTTTTGAAGGGGATTGAAAACCTGGCTCTGATACCAAAATGATGTAAAACCACCTGGATCGCAATCACCTTCAAATCAGACTTGGGTTTCCACCCCTTGCACGGGCTTCTCACCCTAAACTCGAGAGCAAAAACTCAAGAATTTAACACACAATATGAGGAAAAGTTTTAATCATTCATTAGTTGCCTCAACATAATAGTCTAGGGGGCCTTATATAGGCTTTACAAAAGAGAACTACTGGGAAATAACCGATGTGGTACTAAACGTCCACAAAAGACAAAAAAAATAAAAGACACAAATAAAGCTAAAACATGTGCTATCCATGAAGCCTGTCCCATCTAAAGCCATAGAAGACCAGCGCGTCGCCTCCTGAAGTATACGCGATCGAACCTGCTCCTGGGCGGTGGCATGATGTCCTCATCACTGGCTTTCGGAGCCAAGCAATGGGTTTACATCCTGGACAGGCAGTGCAATCTTGTCAGAACTCGAAGCGACATGGCCTTGAGTATTCCAAAGAGAGAGACCAACATTAAGCTTTTTCTTCTTTCAAATAACTAAAGATTTCAATTACTATTCTAGGAGCTTTACTCAAAAGACATTACAAACTGTTGAGGCAGAAGGGATTTCTTGAACTAATTAACCAATTATTTCTAGGGATAATTCAATAAAAAAAGAAGATCATGCATTCTTGGATTTTTCATTCGACAAGTTGTTCTCTGCAGTAAACATTTATTTACCGGCTAACATGTCAAAATGCAATTGGATGCAAGGATGCGGAAGGAACAACACAGACACAAGACACGGGAAATTCCACTGACACCTGGCTAAGTTGGGTGGGCTTTAGGGCTTAGGTTACAGGAAATCTCATGTTCAATATTCTTGGCTTTGTCTCAGTGGTGAAGTGTGGGGTTGGGCATGAGATCACTCTGGTTAACTGTTATTCTTAAGGGCCTTAGCTGAAGCTCAATGGTTAAAGCATGACGGGTTTGCTCAATGAAAATTTCATGTTATGAGTATCTTGCGCTAAGATGCATGAAATATGTTGTCGTCTCATTATTCCCACTCAAAGACAATTATTAGTCAGATACTCTGATATTCGATAATGTACTTCTATAATAGCCGGCTATTATGCATCATGCCCTATTAGTGTAAAATGCGGAGCAAAATGATTGACTCTTATTTCTACACCTTTAGCTCTTACAGAGCAACCTAAATCTTGTAGAGCTCACCTCTTAAAATGAAGGGTGAGCATCATAGCACAGTTTCCAGGTACATTCAGTGAACCTGAAGAACATACTCATCAAATAAAATGAAGTAGTAAATAATCATCAAACGGATCACCACCAACTGTTGTCTCAAATTTTTGGAGTAGGCTACATGAATTCATTTTAACTATTCAATTCTGTTACTTCTGTAATCTAAACAACCACCAAATACAAGACAGAATCGCGGCTCAACTTGAGCGCAAAATTTTGATTTTGCTTATGCTAGAACGTTGGGGGCTAAACTTTTATGGAACAAGCTTGTCAACTGCTTGCCTCAACTCTGGTCAACAATGCAGATTATTGCATACTACAAGAGTAGGAGTACCTAGTTTATTGAATTCAGTTAGAAGAAATTAGATAGGTTAAATTTTCTCCTGTGCATATGCTTTTATATGGAGTAAATGTAGATTTCTGCAGTTAGAAGAAACTTGACAGTTTTCTTCTCATATAATAAATAGTAATGTGGTGATACCGATTGGTTGGTTATCAACCAAGCGGTATGAAAATTTCAGCATGGATCAAATGAGAGAGTTGTCTGCAGCTTGCTTGCTGTTTTGAATTTCATGCTCATCAGTAGTCCAGTATAGTGTTTAAAATACCTTCTTTGGGTCCATATTCAACAAATTGTTATAGATCATATTTGGTCACTTCTCATGCAAGTAGTGGTACTCAGACAAATGGTTTGTATATCACCGACTCGTATAAGATAACCACTTTCTTTTTTTCCTATTTCTCTCCCACCATCGTTGGTCTGATTAGCATTACTCTTTTTATGCGGTCCATGAATCAGTTGTGGAAAGAGTAACGGATATCTGACAAGATTCACGTGGAACGAAACCCATTAAGAAATCCTAGATCCACTTGAGGATCTAAACCTGATAATTTATCAGATTCAGATTGGAATTCTAATTATATATATCCAATATTTCTCCCATAAGTATTCCAATTTTTCTCAAAAATAAACTCGACATTTTGGCAAGATGTTTTCTCTCAAATGATGTTTTATATTTATTTTTCTAGAATTATAGGCATACATAAATATGACTAAGTAATTATATATAAATTATGTTTAGGACAATGAAGATGATTTAGGATAACAAAGTGAATTAAACCATATAAATATTTATTGGATAATGGGGATATCAACTTTGGATCCTCCAACCTCCATATCTGGGTACATTACCGATCAAATCTATTTCAAAGATCTATAACCTACCCATTAAGATTACCAGATACATCCTAAGGATCCAAACCTGAAAATTCAGGTCGGTTCAGACCAGGTAATCAGATAATCATGCCCTACTGCCACCCCTAGTGGCAAACCTTCTCTAATTGTCAGTGCCTTGTTGTGTCCAAGTCCATGGAACAGTATAGGTTTTTCTTGATATTGTGAAGAAAGGAAATGAAAATTCATGTGGTCTTAAAATTATGCAATTATTAGATATGTGCATGCACATTACAAAACAAGGTCCAAGGGAGGATTGACAAAATAGGTTGCATGCAATCACGAAACCTAATAAGAAAGCCAGCTAAAAATGGTTCAAAGTCCGGGGACATTTATCATCCAAGTGCATGAACACCCACTTGAATATGATTTGCAAGAGAGATGAAAATTTGGGCGAAATCATGAGTCGATATATGACTCGTGTTAATGAAATGTTGGCTTTTTGATTGGAAAAGAAACTTTAACGATTCACAGAATGGGCTGCATCCAAATTAGGAACCTAGTAGGAAAGCAAACTAAAAAAATGTGCACTCCAAGTGTATGAAGGTCCCATCTGAATTTGTTTTGTTAAATAATCTGAAATTTTGGATGAAATCTGGACCGATATACGTAAATCTTCGGTAAGTGCTTCCTAATAAGAAAGCAAGGTAAAAAAGGTTCAGAGACCACGGATATTTATCATTCCAGGTGCATGAACCCAAACGTCCACTTGAATTTGTTTTCCTAGAGAATCTGAAAAGCTGGACGAAATCTGGATTGAATATATGCAAATATTCAGAAATGAACTCTTGCTTCCTAACAGGAAAACAAAGTTTTTTAAAGATTGGTAGAATAGGCAGCATGCATGTTACAAAGCCTAATAGGAAATAAAGCCAAGGTTCAGAATCTTTTATCATTCGCAGGACATGCACATACACTGGAATCTGTTTTGCTAGGGAATGAAATAATTTGGAAGAAATCTGGATCTTTATATGCATATCTTGGGTAGTGAAATCTTGCTTCCTTGCATTTAGCCAATGTCTCTATATAATGGGACCCTAAAATTGGCATAAACAAAGGAGAGAGAAGCATAGGTTAGAAAATTTTAGAAGTGAGACGAGGCTATGTGCCGCAGCAACATCCAGAAGGCAAGCATTTGAAGACCACAAAGATCAGGTCATTTGCAGAAGGCAGGATGATGAAGACATCACGCCAGTTACCACTTACTTTATGCCTCGGTCTATTTTGAGTATACTTGTTTTCTTTATTGTGCTTTTTCAGTACCACATTGATTATATTTGAGAACCGAACTTTTTGTAAGTCCTTTAAAATAGGCTCCAGACTTCTTTATTGAGCAGACAATAGATAATTAAAAATTTTTTCAGTTAAATTCTCTTGAGAGTGCTCTTAAGTTTTGAGTGCGAAACCCGTGGTATAAGGGGTGTGAAACCCGTGTAAGAGTTGCGAGGCCCAAAGTTATCTCATTTTTTCTACAATCCTAATCTTTCTTTTCATTTTATTTCTTGTAAACCCTAGTTTTTCTTTTTATTTGTATTCAAACGTGATTGCGATTCTATATTGCATCAATTTGGTATCAAAACTTTGGTCCCAATCCCCTTCGAACTTCTTCTCTTCCCCAAATCTTAGATCTATATCTCTGTATCTATATCTACTTTGCAAAAAATCGATTACTGTTAGATCTAGATCTCGTTTGCAAAAACAAAAAAATGAGAGAAAAAATAGAGAAAGAAAAAACAGAGAGAAATAGGAAAAAATAGAAAAAGGAAAAACAGATGGAGGAAAAAACACTAACGATTATTGTTCATGTAAACAGTAATCTCCGATTACTGTTCAAAGTGAATAGTAACCGCTGGTTACTGTTTCTGTGAACAGTAACCACCCGATTACTGTTCTTTCTTCTCCCTAAACCCTAAAACTCATCCATTCCGAAGCTTGTTAGGCCCGTTCGGAGTCCAATTCGAGTTCTGTTTGACGTAGTGGGTTGGTAGCTGAGTCTCGGAGTTACTGGTAAGGTTTTGTAGCTTTTTAGTGCAAATCTGATCTCTTCGAGCCTCTGTTTAGAGCCAGTATTATTCGTGTAACAGAAGAGTAGTGTTTCGGGCCCTCTTTTTCATTACGATTTGAGCCCAATTCGAGACATCTTTCTTCCATTTCATACTATTGCTATTTCAGGACTTTGTGTGTGATTTATTCTTATGGTGTGAGCATTTTTCCAAAGAATCTTAGAGGATTTTTGCGTTTGGGCGTGAATGACTCACCCCTCGGGTGATAACCTAACTTGAGTTGAACTATTAATTGTTAAATTACTTGCAATTAATATTTGAATTGTGATAATTTGTTGGTTAAAATGTCATTTGCTTTTATCTAGTGGTTGCATCAGTGTATGTTACCTTTCATCATTTTAAGAGTGCATTTTCTTATATTTAGAACTTGAACTCTATGGAATTTATAGTTAGTGCATGCATTTAATTTGCTTGAGTCTAGGATCCTCCATTGCATATGTTTGATTGTTAGATTTTGTATTTAAACAATCATGACCAGTCAACATTGTAGGGACCATCTCGTAGACCAGTGCATTTAATTTGCTTGAGTCTAGGATCCTCCATTGCAAATGTTTGATTGTTAGATTTTGTATTTAAACAATCATGACCAGTCAACATTGTAGGGACCATCTCGTAGACCAGTTACACAACCTCCATCAGGGTCATATGTCTGTTCAAGATTACAATGTCATATTTAAGGACTTAATCCAACGTAATGAAATGAGAAAGCACCATTCGGAGACTATAACTAGGTTTGTTTGGGAATTGCAACCTAAAATAAGGCGTGATGTGATTATTGGCTCCTATGATTTAGATACCATTGAAGAGGCCTTTGATGTTTCATTAAAACTATACTTGACTTTCAAAACGCTAGTCAATGCCAATGTCCGGTGTTCTAAGTGTAAGTGATATAGATATTATGATTATCAGTGTCCCTCAGAGTGTCAACATGTTAGAACAGTGTCTAATAACGATGTTAACGACTCGAAGGTTGTTGAAGATGTCTTCGTTCCTCCTAAGACTGCTAGTATAATCGAAAACATTTCAGTTGACTCTAACACGCCAACTATTGATGAGATTCTTGTGTTTTCTGATGATACCAGTGATGACATTGATGAGATAGTTGAGCCTAATACACTCACAATATCTGGTAAGCAATTCGAGTCTTCTTATGTTGAATATAGTTTTAAGGTTGTTCCTATCGATTTATCTTTTAGTAAGTCACCTGAGTTTCTAGCCAAAATCTAGTAGATGGTTTCTAGTGCTTCTTCTTTTTCTGCTTGTTTGGAGTTTGTGTCTAAGTCTAGCATACCTCCGTGATTGGATATATATCCTCCTAGGCATCCCACATATCTCATTCTCTCATCGTTAGGAGTTATGTCTAGAGTGCCTACTGCATTGCATTTGCAATTTACACAAATTGATGATATTATTAGGCCGATAGCAACTTGCAATGACACATACAAATTTACTACATACTCATAGTATTTTATAGAAATTTACAGTTGATAGTAAGGTGATGATTATACGCCCTGAGGCCGTGAAGAAGTTCAACACTTAGTGTGCAAATTTTGATAGAATTCTGAAGAGAAGTGATTATATTGCTTATGAGTTGCATGCCACATGGGATTCTGATATTAGCTCTGTCTTCAGAAGGGATGATGCGCCTCTGTTTACTATCTGTATCTTAATCAAGCAGCCATCTTCCACAGTCGACCCATCACGTTGACTAGCTCCACCTCCATCACCATGGTCTCAACATGGTGTACCAGCTTACTTTCACGACCACCGTCTTGACCCGACTGAGATGCTTCGTGAGGGGAGACCTCACTTTACGGAGTCGAGCTTCTCCAACCCCGGAGAAAATGATGAAGACATCACGTCAGTTATCACTTGCTTTATGTTGTAGTCTATTTTGAGTGTAATTGTTTTCTTTATTGTGTCGTTTAGTATCACATCGGTTATATATGAGAATCGAACTCTTTGTAAGGCCTATAAAATAGGCTCTAGACTTCTTTATTGAGCAGTTAATGAATAATTAAAAAAATTTCAGTTAAATTCTCTTGAGAATGCTCTCGAGTTTTGAGTGTGAATCCCGTGGTACATGAGATGTGAAGCCCGCGTAAGGGGTACGAAGCCGAAAGTTATCTCATTCTTTCTCCAACTCTAATCTCTCTTTTCATTTTATTTCTTATAAACCCTAGTTTTTCATTTTTATTTGTATTAGAAGGCGATTGTGATCCTGTATTACATCATAGGGGTTCTACTTGTGGGTATTTCAGATGTCTCACATTCATTGGAGAAGACTTTGCGACAAGATAGAGAAGATTCCAATAGATCCAAAAGCCAGAATGTGCATAGAACATGCACAGACTCAAACTTTTGAAAACTCTGCAAGTAGCTTTCGAAAGCTCCGGAGAAGCTGTCTATAATATGAGACATGTTTTGGTCTCGGGATGAAGCTTTCGAAAGCTCCTGCTCTAAGCAAGTTTTGCTCTCAGGAAGGCACCTTTCGAAAGGCGATTTAGATCTTTCGAAAGCTCTAGGCTGTTTTAGATTCCGAGTTGATTTCTGATTGGGATTTTGAATTGGTTTTCGAAATCTATCTTTCTAAAGGCGGTTGATTGGATGGTCAGGATGGTTTTGTTGAATATTTGAAAGGTCTAGATTAATTCTAGAAATCTATAAAATCCCTGGTTGTGGATTTTAGGTTTTTGAGAGTGAGAACAAGATTGTTTTGTATCCACTTTGTATTAAGAGTTTGAGAGATTCTTATGAGAGATCCTTATAACCTCTGTTTTGCTTCTTATATTAATAAGAATTTCTCTCCCTCCTCCCACAAAATCTTGTATTTGATTTGTGTTCTCCCTCTTGTGGTGTTCAAGTTATATTGCATGCTATGGTATATTACACGGGGCTTCCGCGGCTACTCTTATTGTTTGGTGGTGTTTATCACAATGCTACTTGTATGGAGCAAACATATGGGAAATACAACCTTGGAGTTTGCTTCGTCCAACTCGAACACAATGAGACTCAAGGTCCGATCCCAAATCATTGTACCATTCAGGAAACAAGCAATGGCTTGCCACAGGTAGAGAAAAATAATATTGTTATTTCTTTCAATTCTTTCTACAAGCATATGATTTCTATTCAATAATATCAAGATGGTTACAAATGTAACAGGGGAATTGGCTTGTATGTTGATGACAAAGACAAGCCCTTTGTGAACTCTGGTCTAACTTTTGGAGCAAAGAATTTGTCCAAAGAGGTACCATCATTAAACTTTGCCTCCTTTCAAATAACTTTAGATTTTAATTATTTTTCTAGGAACTTTACGCAAAAGATTGCAAAATGATTGAGATAGACGGGTTTTTATGAGCTAATTAACCAATTATTTCCTGGGGAGTGTGGTGGATATGGTTTTTTCGCAGAAAAATCAATAACAAGCACCACATAATCTTGGCTTCTTGATTTGATAAGTTTTCTGGTGCAATAAACATTTATATGTACTGACATGTCGCAACAAGGCATTTGTATGCAAGGATGCAAAAACAACAACATGGCTACAAAACCTTGGAAAAGCCATTAAGGTCTGGCTCAGTGGTCAAGTGGATGGATAGGGGCATGGGAGGCCCAGGTGAAAGTGTGGGCTCCAGCCGTTATTTAAAGGTCAACACAGCGCCTGATGGGATGCTATTTACCCAAGGATAAGGTCGATGTTTTTTTTGTTTGGGGGTGCATTATACTGTGGTCAAAGTTATTCACAATCTAATTCAATTCTTGGTTTGATAATGTATTTTTTATCATAGCCTGTTGTCAAACATCGTATTCATGTAGCTCCTTTCTCCAAATCAATGGAGAAAAATGTTCTGGCAATCAACTTTAGAGAGTAAATACACCCCCCCCCTCAAGCCCCACCAAAAAAAACACCAAACACCCACGAGGGTGGGGGGGGGTGGGGGGGGGTGCAGACACCCACCAACCCACAACTAAAATCCAATAATCAAAGAAGGCAAGGGACAGGTGCTATATAACCTGAAACAGTCATCAAATTTAAGACAAAATTGAGGCTCAACTTGACCACAAGTTTTTTGTATAGCAAATATTGGGGCTATAACTTTTATGGAACACGCTTGTTACCTGTCGCCGCAACTGAGTCAAAAAATGCATATCACTGAAAATTACGAGGTAGAGGTGTCCAGTCTATTGAATTCATTCAGAAGAAATTAGGGAGCCAAAATTTGTTCTGTAAATATGCTTTCCCTTATTGTTGGTATTTGGAGTATCTACAACGATTCAAACATATCAATTACAACAATATACAGTAATCTATGTTCCTCCAATCATGTCTAATGTCAAAAAATTCGACCGATGATGATGACAAGTTTGGAACAAGATCCTCCAATCAAAACAAAGTATCAAATTTAGATGACAGAAATGGTAGAATCTGCACTATGGGAAAATCTTAGCTTGCCTACTAAGATCTTCTATAACACGAACATCAAGAGCAACATTATGTCAGTTAGGGTGCTGATCCTACTCATGATGATTGGAATAATTGTGTGAATCACATCTGTTTGAGTAAGATCTAATGTGGCTGACTTGATGGTTTGAGGACACTGTAATTCTGCAACCTACATCACAAGGAATACAGAACTTCAAAGCTATTCCCAGATGTAGGATGAACGTTAAAGAGTTATTCCATCATGTATCCAAATTTATATAACAGCACTTTGGCACATACTGAATAGTGAATACATATATGGATTCAGTCCTGTCATCGTTCATGTTTGCTCCCTGGTAAACTAAGGTTCAACCAGATTCAAGCCAGTGCTACTTTGTATTTCTTTTACAGGACACTTAAGCTCATAGTCCCATGACAAACAGCTATTTTAGCCTGTTGCACATGAGAAGCTGCATTCTGTTTCCTAACCCCCATCCCTCACATACATGAATCACAATAGATGCTTAGATTTATTCTTTTATGATGGTTCTTCAGTAGTGGTGTAATGAATTTAATAAAAGAGATGGTCATGGAAAGAAAATATTTGATATGTAAACCATAATATTGACATCACAATGGTTTTAATATTTAGTAATGAGCATCACTCATACCAGCATAACGCTCATACAGTTTTAAACCTTACAAGTGAACAACAGGTATGCAGAAATCATGGGAAAGGCTGTACAGAGACAACTGGCATCTACTGTATTCCTTTGCACTTGTTATTATTTATATCTGTCACATAACCTGTAGGTCTTCTCTCCCCCATCTCTTGCAATTACCATCATTACACAGCTAAGTTTTTAACTCTACCATTACACCAAAACTAACCTGCATTGAGTATAGCACCATGAAATGCATCCTTCGTGTGTCATATTCATCAATCATCTTGTACATAATGGCATTCTTGTTACAAACTTACGAAACAACCACCAAAAGCATATCGAAACAAATTCAAGATGATGATATACTTTTTTGTGTCAAAAATAATTCCTTGCTGCAAGCCTGCAACTCAGTCAGTGCATGCCTAGAACTGTATTGGTGTGCAAGGGGTACTCATGTTTACGATACTAGATTTATCTGGTTGGTTGGCAAGAAACCGGGGAACAGGGTTCGACTTGAACCCTACAGGTTTTAGATATACATACCTTATATGGTATTCTGCCATGATATCTAATTTGCTGGATGGTCTATGAAACGGGAGGTCAATTGTGCTCAATCACGTGACATGGTTTTAGTTGTTAGCTGTTTCTTGCTATGACCATATCCAAATGTATGTTCATGAAGAACTCTTGTACAATGACACAAAATTACTAGGTTGGCTTGTGGATAAAGATGGCATAGCAGGCCTTCTATAATGGTTAAATTGAGCTATGGGGTTTATTTTTTCTATCAGTTAAGTCCGTGATGTTTTTCACTATAATTTTGGCTATAATGTGGGCATAGAGATATAGATTAGGGATATTTAAGGGTGGCTTTTAGACTCCACCAGTCTTGTTATTCGAATAGCATGAAGCTGGACTCAATTTAGTTCATTTTTTGTACAATCTAAGACTAATCTACATAAGCTGTACTAAGATGCCAACCACAGGAATGGAATAATCTTGCCTGCATAACCTGCACGTTGCAAGCTTAAGAGGAAGTTATGTCAAGGGAGGGTTCAGAAAACCAGAAAGCATGCATCTCTCCAAGTGAATAACATGCACCCAGCATTCGAAGTTTGGCACCTAGCTATTTCTATATGATGGGAAGGAAACCCTTGATTGCTGAAATTTATTATGACAATGTATGATTGATCTGATAAGATTTTGGGGCTGGATTATTAATTTTCAATATGTGGAACCTAGTCATTTCTACATAAATGGATGGAAATCCCTCATTGCTGACATTATTTATTATGATTATCATGGAGGTTTATCTGACAAGATTTTGGAGCAGGATTAGCCCCAACTTTCCACGTAGGCACCTAGTCATTTCAATATAATGGAAGGAAATCAAAGAAGATATCACAGGAAAGAAGCGGCCGGATAGCATTAAGTTGAGGCTATCCAATATGCATATGGTTGATGGGGAATGCCGTATCATGACAGTCGTAGAAATGCTGCATTGCAGATAGTACGAGACTAGTAGGGATAGCCATTTGAGCATTTGGCAGAACTAAGACTGCTATTCTTGAACTATACGACAACTTATTGTAGTACCCTTCACTCATGTCAAGCTCCTTCACTTGCAAGCTATAACCAGGAAGGTCAAGGTGGGAGATGGAATATATCCTGCTTAACTTTCCGTTCTCTTCTTGAATTGATTTCTTTCAGATCAGTTTTGTTCTTGCATGAGTTTCTTTTTTCTTCAAAGGATTTTCTCTGCACGAAGACGGCTACGCTATTTCTATATCATACAGAATAAATATTTCTTAGTTATACTGACTTGCAAGGACTTAGATAATTGCAATCGCTCAATGTATATTGAGATTTAGTATCACTTGGTTGCTATTTTATCATATTACCATCAATCAGTTGCAGTTAGGCATTTTGCATTGACCATAATCTACAAATGGTCAGCAAGGAACAGTAAATCATCATGATCACCTATGGACTTTGTGATGTAAGAAAAGAATCAAGGCAACAGGTCAGTTTGAGCCTCAGCTATCGACAGCCCAATTTTGTTGTCAATAGACAGTTTTCGATAGGCTTTTCCCGAGAGTTGAGCCACTACAGTCCTGTCGACAGGCATGTTCAACTGTCGACAGGTCTGCTGCAACAGGGTATCTGAGTTAATTTAGGATTTTTTTGGGGTCAAAATTTGGATTATGATTGAATTTCTCTTTTCTTATTTTAAATTGTAAATTTAAGTAGTACTCGTAGATAGATTAGGATTTTTGTAAGCCTATAAATTGGCCCCTGTATTTTTATTTTGAAATCATCTTTTATAAAACAATTATTCAATTAAAATTGAGTTTATCTCTCCTATTGCTCATGGATTCGAGTTGCCTATCTTTGCTCGTGGCCTATCTTTGCTCGTGGATTCAAGTAAATTACTCGTAGATTCGAGTGTGGTGCTCGTGAATTCGAGTGTTGTTCCTACCTGAAGGCTCCCTCCAGGGTTCATTGGCGCTAGATAATATCTAGCCGGTGTCGTTCGCTTCTTACTTCACGTCAATTAGTATCAGAGCTATGGCTACTTTCCGAGGTGACAGGAGACGACGATGAATTGCAAGGATTTTCCACAAGGATGAGTACTGCTGGAAGAAGAGGCAACACCATCAAAATAATCTCTCCGAGTTGATAATCGGAGTCTGACTGATGGTGCGTATCAAAGCAGACAAGATCGTCAATCGTATCAACCACCACTGTATCAACCATCACCACATCGACCACCACCACATCATCCATCACCAAGATATCATTTACAACATCCTCAATTTAATGAATTTTCTTATGAAAAGGAATTGTGAAGTCTCATCTATCACTACAATGATGATTATGAAGATGGAGGAATGTTCTATGATAGGCAAAAAAAGGTTCGTTAATAGTAGGATAAGCGAATTTTTAAACCCTAATAGGAGAAACAGGTTTCCTAATTTTATTCGTGACAAAGGAAGAGGATTCATGTAATACGAGTGGATCGCAATCACCTTCAAACTAAAAATTGAGAACTAGAATTTAAAAGAAAAAATGGAAAGAAGAATTAGGGTTTATAGATAAGAATCAAATAAATTTGGGCTTCGCACCCTTTGCATCACACTTCACACCCCTTATGCCACGAGCTTCACAACTAAAACTCAAGAACACACTCAAGAGATTTTAACTAAATTTTTTTATTTAATCATTGTCTAATAAAAAAAGAAGTATGATACCTATTTATAAGCTTTTACAAAAGAGCACTTTTAGGGGATAACCGATGTGATACTAAACACCCACACAAAAAATAACTACTCAAAAATAAGCTAAGACATAAGAAAACACTAGCAACTGGTGTAATGTCATCATCATTACCTCGGGGTGGGAGAAATTTGACTCTGTCGAGTGTCAGGCCAAGATGGTGGTCGTAGCAGCCACATTGGTACATCACGTCAAGATCAAGGTAGTGGAGGTGGAGTCGGTTTCTGTGACAAACAGGTAGCCTTCGATGTGAGCTCAGCAAGATACACATAACATGACAAGTCGACTCTGCTCCACTGACATCTAACCCACATATCAAGATATCAATCTCTTGTGAAACTGATTCCTGAAAAAAGAGCTACAAGGGATCGTACACATCAGGCGATCTCAAGAAAACTGAGACCTTCATAACTGCTAAAGAAGATACTAACTCCAAGGTGGGATATGCTAGAAGATCTACATGGGTCTCAGTGGGCAACTCTACAACTTCTGTAGGCCGTAAGAAAATTTCTTCTTGCAGCGTTACCATCTCAGCAACAACTTCTGGCCCTGACTATGGCTTATTATCAACTTCTGGTTCTGATTCTGAATCTTCAACAAGCCTACCGCCTTACTTTCTAACATCCTCACCATGCCGGCGAGTATCTCCTTACATTCAGCGATCAGATCGTTCAATTGTGACCCCTCGAGGTATGAAGCATATAGAGTATGACGAAACTCTTGTAAGATAAGCCAATCTCAACAGTCGATATGACTATCTTCTCATCACCAATAAATTTCTCTATCCAGCTTCATTTGAACGTAGTGGCGCTTCTGCCCAGGTGTTAAGGAGAAATATTTGAAGAAGTCTTCAAGCTGATTTTCCCACTTTTCATATCCATCCTGATCATTAGAGCCCCGAAAATACAAGGAGAGCTGCATACATGTCCCTTTCAATCTCCTTTTCATCACCATTTGTTTGTATGTACTTACCACAAAAGTAAAACCTTGTGAATAAATTTCAGTAAATAAAGATCAGAGGTTATTCAAAAATCTCAGTGACTCTAATTGGACTCAAATCTGGCCTGAATGCTGATTTTCTGCTGCAAGGATAGTACCGATACCAAACACAGGCACGCTGAGGTCGAATCTACTGCTCAAGTGCTATGAATTCTCTTTAGTGACTTCGGAGCTCAGTCACGAACCAAACGCTTCAAACAGAATTCGAAACGGTCTCCGAACAGGCGAGTTTTTGGTCGGAGGGGAAAGATGAACAGTAATCGAGGTGATTATTGTTCACGGAACAGTAATCAAGCTAGTAAAATTTTTTTTTTTTGATTTTTTTCAAGCAGTTCTAGGGATCTATATTTAGGGTTTGGAGAAAGGAAGAAATATGAAGGGGATTAGGACCAAAGCTCTGAAACTAAACTGATGTAATACGAGAGGATAGCAATCATCTTCGAACTAAAAATTGAAAACTAGGATTTTAAAAAAAGAAGTGGAAAGAATAAATTACAGTTTAGATAAAAGAACTTAATAAATTTGGGTTTCGCACCCCCTGCACAACACGGGCTTCACACCCAACTCAAGAGCACATTCAAGAGATTTTAACTAAAAAAATTTATTTAATCATTGTCTAATAAAAAAGAAGTATGATGCCTATTTATAGGCTTTTACAAAAGAGCACTCCTAGGGAATAACCGATGTGATATTAAAAACCCATATAAAAAACACAACTCCTCAAAAAATAAGCTAGGGCATAAGAAAACACTAGCAACTGGCGTGATGTTCTCATCAAGGACACTCAAATCTTGAAGAGTTTTCTAATTATATTCTTTCTTATGATGAGAGTCTTGATGTTGAGTCAATCTTGCTTTGGATAAATGAAGTCAATGTTGCTTTGGATAAATGAAATTGATAAGTTGTTTGACATGGAGTGCGTTCCCATAGAAGAATATGTCAAGTTTGTGACCTGCAAACTTAAAAAAGAGCAACGGCATAGTGAAATCAGTTGCAAAACATCTGCATGCACCAAGGCAAACCACTTGTAAGAACTTGGAGGTGGATGAAAAGACGTTTACAAGCCCGTTGTCTTGCTTTGAGGGAAAAAGAGATGGAGATTCGACCCAACGGTCATGAGATCATATCGGTCGAACGAGACAACAGAGCTACAACAGCAAACACCAATTGAAGAGCCGTCAATCCAGGAAGATTCATCATTGATTGACCTACCTGTAACCAACAATCAGCCTATGCCACTTGTTCCTAGTCCGAAAGAAAAGCTAAATTTCATGCCTATATGCAATCAAAATGAGTTCTTCGTGGAGCCAAAGGAAATAAAACAAGGCATTACTTTAGAAGGAGTTTCTCCAACTGCTGAAATTTCTGAGAAGATAGAACCATCATTGGAGGAGTTCAAAGAAGTTCATGACAAGCTTACAGAAAGACTACCACCCATTAGAGACATTCAGCATCATGGTACATTTATTCGTCAGGATTTCAAAGATTCTTTCCTACAAAAAAAGAATGCTCAAGATGAAAGTTTTCTATTCTTCAAATCACCTACTATTGGTACATGGAAGCAGTGAAAGCACGATCCCTCATTGAGCTACATGGATTATGATGAAAACCTTCGAGGGAGATCAAGGTCGTGAGATCAAACTTTGCCTCAAGCAGAGTTTGCGTACAATAACACGATTCGCGATTCAAAGGATGTACAAGAAGAGATTCAATTGAAGATTGAGAAGACCAATAAAAAGTATAAAGCAACAGGTGACAAGAAGAGGAAAAGAAACTCTTCGAGGAAGAAGATATGTTGGTGTATTTAAGGGAAGAAAGAATCCCAACGAACAAAGTCTCTACCAAGCAACTAAATCCAGATTGAAACTTAATGACGAGTTCTTTTGAAAAGGGAGGGACTGATATAGGAAGATAATCAAGACAACAGGTCAATTTTAAGTCTCAACTGTTGACAGCCAATATCAATTGTCAACAGCCCAATTTTACTATCGACGGACAGCCTTCGACAGGGTTTTCCCAAGAGTTGGGCCACTACAGTCCTGTCGATAGGTTTGTTCAATTGTCGACAGGCTGCTGCGTAATAGGGTATCTGAGTTAATTTAAGATTCAACTTTGGGTCTAAATTTGAATTCTGATTGGATTTCTTTTTCCTTATTTTAAATTATAAATTTAGATGGTACTCATATATAAATTAGGATTTTATAAGCCAATAACTAGGCCCTTGTATTCTTATTTTGTAATCGTCTTTTATGAAATAATTATTCAATTAAAATTGAGTTTATCTCTCCTGTTGCTCGTGGATTCGAGTTGCCTATCTTTGCTCGTTGATTCGAGTAAATTGCTCGTGGATTCGAGTGTTGGGCTCGTGGATTCGAGTACGTTCCTACCTAAAAGTTCCCTCCAATGTTTGTTGGCGCTAGAACGATATCTAGCTGGCGTCGTTCGCTTCCCGCTTCGCATCACTTTGCCACATTGAAGCTTTCCTGAGATATAGTTGGTTGTCACCTTTAGTTGAGGTAAGGTATATTCAGTTAAGTCTTAGGTTAAGTACTATCTTGCGACAAAGGCATTTTTAATTTTCTCATCTAAAGCCAAAACTATCTAAGAAAGCTTGCTAAAATGTCAAGTTAAGTTCCAAAGAGCACATGGGTCGCCAATTTAGGTGGCATGATTTTCGCACCCAGTATATCAACCAGAAATCACATATTAATTCAGAACTAAACACCTTGCTTAAAGTAAGAACATAATTATTGCAAATAAGTTGTGGCATTTGATGATTACATGTTGTTATATGATCATTTGTACATTAATTGTGATGTAATCATCTTTGTAATTCCTCGTTAATACAGATTTGTTCAATATTACCAACCAAAAAAACATAAAGAGGATTTTTTTTTATCTATATGAAACAATTATACCAAAAACAAGAATTTGACAATACTTTTCTCGTACATGAATTCTGCATGCACTGAAGGTATTAAATTGAGCTTGGCCTGACTACAAATAGCATGAATGTCAGCTTTGATATCCGTATTGCAAAAGATGTTAGAATGTTGTGGCATGCAGCCCATTTTCATGCCGATCATATTCTTCAGGCAAAATGAATCCAATGTGGCCAATAAATAATTCTCTGAAATATAGCAATGCACCATGACTTCTTACCGGTTGCTCATCCAACAAAGAGATGGGCAAAGTCCTCCAATCCAGACTAGGTTCAACATAGCCAACTCAACTACGGGGCTGTTTGGTTACAAGGAAGTGGGCGGAAGTAAGGAAATAGGGAAGTATAATTGCTCACTTCCCTATCTATCCAAACGTCAGAAAAGAAAAATAAGAAAACCTCTTTTCCTTTTATCTTTTCTTTTTTACACAACCATTTTCTCACTTCCAGAGTGCTACAGTTAATTTTGTGGTCATGTAAATCTCATTTGTAATAAATTGTAACACCAAACGGTTAATTTTTTGATCATGTAAATCTCACTTGCATTCTAATTACAGTCTATTTTTTATTTTTCTTAATTATTTTTATTCTAATATTATTTTACGGTCAACTTTGCGGTCAACTTTTTCACTTCCACTTTCACATTACCATCCAAACACCGGAAAAGACAAAATATTTTCCAAACCACACTTCCCAATAACATCCAAACACCGGAAAACTTACTAACCAATTCCCAAGTTCCAAAGGGAATTATTACTACTTCCTCAATTCCTTACTTCCTCACTTCCACCCTTAACCAAACAGGCCCCACAACAACCGGCGGTGGTCACCTAAAAGTCTTGTAGCCAGCAAAAATGCATTCAAATTGGCATCAGACATGAGCTAACATAGGCTGGTTCCTACTAACAAAATTGAAGTGATGATGAGATGCAATCAGTTGGGATTTTGTAAGTGTCCAGCTATCTTAATCTGCATGTACTTTTTACCAACATAGAGATGTTATAGTCAGGGGAGTTACCTATGTTTTCGATGGATTTGGCATGCTCATTTCTGAAAGAAACAAGAATATGTTGCTTGCCAAGCCATAAGAATATGGTGCTTGCCAAGCCACAAGAATATGCTGCTTGCTGCATTTGGAGTTGGCTATTATGGCCTGAAAGTCTTAGCAAATGCGGAGGACTGTAGGTCGTGCCCAACATTTAATTCAAGGTGTCAACTGAGAGGCACAATATTTTGATATTTTTCAGGGACCTTATTTCTCTCTACTTATGTTGTACCAGATCAAAGCTGAGTCAGCACATAATTCCTTTTCTCACCTATGCTCAAGATACACCATCGGCCTCACCAAATACCCAATTTTACCAATCAAAGATCAAAAGGAACAGGTTAAACTGATTCCATTCTCTAGCCGCTCGACATTAAGAAGAGAAGTTGAAATGATACTCTCAGGCCATCTCTTTTAGTAACTAGCACAAGAGAGAACAGTGACGTTACCTATCCCAAAGGAGGCTACGATGATATGTTCAATTTCTATTGGTATAATTTCAATTTCTGGAAAAATTTCTTCCTTCATTAAGTGGGGGGAAAGGTCAGAGACCCACACCCAAAAGGCAAATTGAGATCAGTGACGTGATGCCATTGCATCAGTGTCGATGCTATTTATGTTCGAGAGAACGTTTAATGTACAGAGTAATTTCTTGTGTCTCTAATTCAGACTCTGTTGCATGAGACCGGATTTATCTCCAACTAATTAAACTGTTTAACTTAACAAGTCAATATTTATTTAGACTCTCGCCATTTCATTAATGAAATTGGACACAAGCTAAGAGAAACATTAAGAAAAATTTCATGAAGCTACAATTACCAAAAAAAACATCATTTTTGTTACCAATGATTACAATAACAACAAACAACAACTCACTCACTCAGTCATTAGCAGTGGCCAGCTGAAGCGAGAGCAGCTCCTCCTCGGGGATCGTACGGACGTGGCAGTCTGACCGAGGGTAGGCCACACAGAGCAGGGAGTACCCCCTCTCGACGACGTCGTCGCTGAGCATCCCCTCGCTCTGGTCCACTGCCCCGCTCAGCAAGCGCGCGGGGCACGTCATGCACACGCCCAGCTTGCAGTCGTGCGGGACCGAGAGGCCCTCGTCGAGGGCCTTTTCCAGGATCGTCTCGTCCGGGCCCACCTCAAGGGTCCGGGTAGAGCCCTCGTGCTCGAAGGTGACCTTGTAGGCGGAGACGGAGAGGGTTTTGAGGGGGAGGTGGCGGTGGGGGTGGCGAAGAGAAGGGTGGGGTTTGGGTCTGAGAGGGAAGAGGGAGGTTGAGGTGAAGGGGGAAAAGGTTGTGGGTGTTGCCATTTTGATTCTGTGGGGATCGTTTGGGTTTGGGGAAGGGAGAGGGGATAAGGCTGGTAAGGATTTGGGAGGGAGATCAAATGGGCCCTTGCGTTTGCCCTTTGTTTTTAGGGAAAATTGTTGTTGGGCGTCCAGGGAGGCTGTTCCGTGCCATAAACTCTCTCAATTTTTCAATAGTGTTAAAAAGCTTGGTATCTATTTTCATTACATAGATATTCGCTCTCATTTGTATTTTTGTATTATCATTGTTACTCTTGCTGACGTGTCTCCTTTCTGACGAAAAATAACATGCGCGTTATGAGCAGCACTCTTTAGCGACTGCAGCGCCAAGTATCTTTTCACTTTTCTAATTTTTACCCACTCAATACTAAGTCAGCACATTTTAAATTTTAAATGAAATTTTTTCAGCGAGATGACACGGCAGGAGCATTTAATTTTCTGTATCATGTATTTCTGATAATTAAACATTTTCATCCTATGTTCACCTGTTTTTCTTTCAATTTTATTGATGAAGAATATTGATAAAATAATAAATTGGAAGGAAAAGAAGTGATTAGACGGGGAATTGGTGGGGAAAAAAACTTGGTTATATAATTAGTGAGCTAGATCTAAACTTTATCACTTTCTTTTTCTTTTTTCTCTCAATTGTATCTCCTTTGTGTCTCTTATATTCTTTACCACCCAAAAATCAATGGATTCATCTTCATTAAGGAATAAATCATCACCAGATCAACAAGAAGCTGATTTTTTTTTGTTTTGTATTGTTACCTCTCCAGGTGGAGAAGTAACGTGTTTGAGGCTGCAGCTTGATCAAGACATTTCTGTATTCGAGATGGAAATATCGAACACTTTCAATCTTTTGTGCAGCAATTATACCTCACTTACAGCCTGAGCAATAATCTAATGTGATTTTTGTGCTGAACACCGATCAAGATGATCAATACATGCTTGAAGTTTATCGGGCTTATAACTGCAGAGTTGTGAATGTCATGATAAGGATTGCAACTCATGACGCTTTGTCTTCTGGGATATGTCCCCAAGCAAACCAAAAGTAAGAGCTTCTACACTAAGTTTTATTCTTGTCCGTACTTTTATTATTATAATCACTATTTTATGTGTTTGTCCATAATTATAAGTTTTTTTGTCCACGATTTTATGTTTGTATCCATAATTTTAAGTTTTTGTCCACGAATTTATATTTTTGTCCATAATTATAAGTTTATGTCCATGATTTATATTCTTGCCCATAATTTAAGCTTTTATACACGAATATATATTTTTGTCCACAATTTTAAGTTTTTGTCCATTATTGTAAGTTTGTGTCCACGAATATATGTTTTTGTTCACAATTTTAAGTTTCTATGCACGAATTTATGTTTTTATCCGTAATTATAAGTTTCTGTCCATGATTTATATTTTTGTCAATAATTTTAAGTTTTTTCCATGGATGTATGTTTTTGTCCACAATTTTAAGTTTTTGTCCACGTCCACCATTGTAAGTTTGTCTTCACGAATATTTGTTTTTTTCCACGATTTTAAGTTTTTATCCATAATTTGAAGTTTATGTCCACTATTGTAAGTTTCTGTCCACGAATATATGTTTTTGTCCACAATTTTAAGTTTCTTTTTAGTTTTTTTCCAAAATTTTAAGTTTCTGTCCAAATTTTTTAGTTTTTGTTCAAAATTTTAAGTTTTTGTCCAATATATTAACTATTTGTTCGCCAATTCGTTACATCCTTCAAAATTTTGTTTTTATCTTTTATGTAGTCACATCTTACTAGGTGCACAACCATCGGACAATATGTTGGACCATAGTGTCTCTGTTGGTGTTTCCAACGTCAGTGAACACGATTAGTTAGCCGAAAATAAGTGAACGACATCATTCGTATATTTGCTTGGTGACATGACTATATTTGTGGTGTAGGGCAAGAATTTAATAGCGTGAAAGAAGCGAGACGCTATTTCCACTTATCTTGATTTATGTCCACTTGGCCTAATATGTTGTATAGGTCAGGTACGAGCAGAAGGTATTGGAGACGAATCCAGGTAGTTTTTGTTTCTCTCGAGAGTGAAAATGGTCGGTTTACAAGGCTCTATGTTGCTTGCGTAAAAAGTTATCTCGTCGGCAGATCTCTAAATTTTTTTGGACGATACATTTCTTAAGTATCATTACAAGGGTATACTTTTGGCCGCCACAGCTTACGATGGTGACAACGAATTATTCCACTGGCTTTTGCGTGTGTGACATTGAAAATGAGGACAACTGGATTTGGTTTATTAGTGGATTGCGTAAGATATTTGTTTTCCATTGATTTGAATGTAGGAAAACTTACAAAAAAATGAGAAGAAGGTTACAAGTAATTGAACAAAAAATAATGAAAAATTACAAGTAGAACTCTCCTCTAAGATTTCTAAGGAAGTGTATCGGTGAAAGTATGCTCAGCGCGCGACCACTTTGTTCCGCTAACGATACGAGCGATCAATCTTCGAATGCTACTGCTTGGTAATTCCTTCTCATCTGGTTCCGAAGATTTTTTTAGAGGGGAACATCTTAAGGTATTATCACCCTGAATTTATCCTTGTAGGATTAGAGAAGTGATTCTCTGAATGTTTGAAAGCGAGAGAGTAGATCTCTTATTGGATTAAGCTTTGAAGCTACCAAACAAGCTTTAAGCTCTTCAAGAGCCCTCTTGGACTTGAATTTCTTCAAGAGCCTAAGCCTAATCCTCTAGTGGGTTATTTATAGGCACGGTAGGGAGTTATGATCCCCTTGATTGTCTTCTCTTAATCAGAAATCTTGGGTGTAACTACCCATTAATCCCTCCACTAAATTAGTGGAGCGGTTACCTTAAATCCCGTAGAGGTGAGACTAGCTTGTTCAGGCATGGCTAGACAGTTAGGGGTGGCAGACGGGTCGCGACTCGCCAGACCCGACCCGACCTGACCCGACCCGAAGTTAGCGGGTCTATGTTTGAGCTAATCGTAATCGGGTCGTAATCGGGTCGACCCGTCTGACCCGATTATTAAATGGGTCGGGTCGACCCGAACCCACCAGACCCGCTTGACCCGCCAAACCCGATTATTCTCTCTCCTCCTCGGCCTCCTCCCCTTGATCTCCCCCTCTGCCGCACCCACCTCCTCCCCTTCGCCTAAATCAAATTGTCAAAAAATATGTGTAAGACAAGTTTTAAACCCGTGGCCTCTAGTGTGTGGAGTTTAGTGTGATGACTAACTATACCACCCAACAATTTAGTAATAAAGTGTAAAGAAATTGTATTTAGAATTTAATAATCGGGTCAAATGGGTCGGGTCGGGTCGGGTCGACCCGACTAAGAATGGGTCGGATCTGGGTCTGAATTTTTGACCCGTATAATAATCGGGTCGAGTCGACCCGACCCGATTATTATATGGGTCGAGCAGTAATCGGGTCGGGTCGACCCGACCCGACCCAATTGCCACCCCTATAGCCAGTGGAGGCGAGGCTAGCCTGTTCAGGCGAGGCTAGCCAGTTGAAGCAAGATTAGATAAAGCTTCAGACGAAGCTAGATAAAGCTTCAAGAGAAACTATAAGTTTGCCTTTAGCTAAGCCAAGCTTCAGGCGAAGCTATCATAGAGCTTCAAGCGAAACTATCATATAGCTTCAGGCGAAGTTGTAGTTAGCTCTTTAAATAGTGTCGTGCTATGCTTCAGCAAGATTAGCATCAGGCGAAGTTAGGAGTCAGCTCACCGCAGAGCCGTGTAAAGCTTTATGCGAAGCTAGAAACTTAGCCTTTTAGCGAGGCTGTGAAGCTTCAAGAGAAGCTAGCCTCTTTGGGCTCATGCGAGGCCAAGTATTGAGTTGTCTGATTAGTCTGCCATTTTTGCATTCGCATATCACATTTTTCAGCTGATTTATGAATAAAATGTTCCCACCTGTTTTTTGGTTTACTATGCAGATAATCAAGAGTCCAGGGATAAAGGAGTAATAAGAGATCAATTATACCCATTTTGGGTAATTAATCCGGATTTCTTTGGTATCAATCTAGAGAGCTTCTAGAAGACTACCTTGGATTCCCGTATTTGCAGCTGTATTTGGAGAAATATAAGTCCAATATGCGCAAAATCAGATAGCTACAGAAGGTCCTAGAAGCCAGATAAATCAGCAGGCCAAAACCAGGGACCTAAGTCCCTGGTATTACAACGAAAACATGACAAATTATCGCGGTCCGCGGCATATTGGTGGGCCCACGCATCGATTTTTGACACGTGGCTTTGTTTTTCTTCCTATGCCTATAAATTCTGCATTTTCAGACCAGAGACGGAGTTGGAGGGCTATAGGTTAGAACTTTCTCTCATTTAGTGTAGATTAGTGTAGTGTTCTTCCTCTTCTTCTTTTGTATTTTCTTTTTATTTTAGATAATGTATTAGTGCAGAGCTTGATTCCACAGAGAAAGATATTGATGTAATAGATAATGACAATCTATAAAAGCTTCCTCCTTTCCTTCGTGGTTTATTCTCTAACCTCTAACATGACTAGCTAACTTTCTTTCATGACAATATAACTATTAACCACTAATCATCTAACCTCTTACTTGATAACCCACATGAATCTAACAGCCTCTGCAAGGCCTTGCTCTTGTAAAAACTATTGATGGTTCAAATGATGAATTCTAACATCTAATTTGCTAACTTGCCAACAAGTTAACTCTCTTATTTCATGCATTCTTCTAACAGTTTTGATAATCTAATATTTACATTAGCTTGCTCTCAATGCAAGTACGAATGCGAAGAGCCATCTCATGTGTCATGCTTTGTATCGTCTCTTAAAGAAGCCAAGGATTAGTGATGGCCAAGGATCCATGTGAGGCAATCATCACTAAGAAATTAGCATGATTAGTGGAGCACTTAGTAGTTAATAGTCATGAATTTTTTTCTCTTTTTTCTCTTGTTTTAAAAACTAATTTCAAAACTGTTTTATCATTTTTCTATCATTGTTTTCATCACCTTCTTAGTTCACCATTGTTTTCACCTTCTTCACAACAAGTTTTTCTCTTTTTCATTTCCAAATCACTCTACTACACTTTCACTTTGTGTTTTACTTCACTTTCTATTTCATTTCTATTTTCTTGTTTTGTTTTAACGATCCCACAACCACTTCTTGATTGTTTTTCTCATCGCCATTTTCATCGCCTTCTCCACCTATCACTTCTAATTTTCTTTTCTTTTTCTTTTCACTTCCTTTAACAAAGAAGAACTTGTTAACAACCGACGTGAACGAACTGTTATTGCTTCTATCGCATTCCATCCCTGTGGACTCGACCTGTATAGCATATATGCTACAACGGAAGTACCGAGGAAGCCAAAGCACACATACTTTCCTTGATTTTCTAAAAACATACGTTTTTGTGAACGATTTAACCCCGATCACTGACTTAGCCTCGTAGGCTTGCTTAGGCCTATTAAAAAACAATACTTGGCCTACTATCTGCTTCACTGGATCGGAGGGTTCAAGTCACTGCTTTGTCCCTTGGGGATGGGCAAAAACTGGTCATCAACTTGTCTGCGACTCATCTTTTGTAAATGTCGACAAGTTAGACATTGTTCAGACCAGTTGAAGTGTTGTCTGGGAGTTTCTCTTTTCAGAGTGTCAACAAAACCCCTTCAAAGTATTCACAAACTCGTGATGGATTGGTATGGATTTCGAAACACTTTAAACTCACGAC
Source organism: Agave tequilana (assembly GCA_038442645.1). Classification (NCBI taxonomy): domain Eukaryota; kingdom Viridiplantae; phylum Streptophyta; class Magnoliopsida; order Asparagales; family Asparagaceae; genus Agave; species Agave tequilana. Next base: position 104,742 of record JAVJIF010006890.1, read on the forward strand.
CAAAATTATTCAGAGGTTAGGACCATGATAAAATCAGTCTAACATAAAAGAATTCACTGGGGATAAAAGAGGGTAGACTAGGAATTCGTTTGTTCAGAGGTAATGTGGACATAACATGTTAGAAATTGTTAGAAAGAGGGCTCGCTGTTCAGAGGTGATAAACTGGACATAACAGCGAGAAGAGTCCCTACCGCACTGGAATGTTAGATTTGGGTATCCGTCAGTTCAGAGGTGACGAATTGGACATAACTGATTAGAAATTACCAGACACGAAGCCTTGTCATTCAGAGATAACGAACTGGACATAACGACAAAGAAGGGTGAGATTGGATATTTGTCGGTTCAGAGTTGATGAATTGGACATAACCGATTAGAAATTACCAAACTCGGAGTGTTTACTGTTCAGAGGTGACGAACTAGATATAACAGTAAACGAAAAGGTGAACTAGGTTTTAGGCACCCGTTTATTCAGAGGTGATGAACTGGACATAATAAACTAAGACACACCAAATTCTGAATCCACCACCAGATGTAGTCGTATTAACTTAGTAGTCAGGCCACTGAGGACTGCAAGGGTGAATTAGATCTGGGCACTAGTCAATTCAAAGGTAATTTGGACATGACCAACTAAGTGACACCAGGCTCACAATCTACTGTTCAGAGGTCATAATGTTAACTTGACAGCTAGTCCACTGGGGACCGCAAAAGTGAGAAATAGAATCCGTCAGTTCAGAGGTGACGAACTGGACATAACTGATTAGGAATTGCCAAACTCGAAATTTTGTCGTTCAGAGGTGATGGACTAGATATGACGACAAAAGAGAAGTCCACACTGGACTTGAGGATGAGACGTGGCTATCTATCGGTTCAGAGGTGATTGACTGGATATGACTGATTGAGAGCCACTAAGCTCAGAGCATTACCGTTCAGTGGTGATAAACTGGACATGACGGTAAGAGGAGAGGTCATTATTAGACTAGGAGACGAGGCTTGGCTATCTGTCGATTCAGATGTGATAAACTGGACATAACCAATTGAGAAGCCACCAAGTTCAAAATTTTGTAGTTCAGAGGTGATGAATTGGACAGAACGGCAAGAAGAATAGTCCCTACTGGACTAAGAGAGGAGATCTTGGTATTTGTCGGTTCAGAGGTGATTAACTGGACATGACTGACTGAGTCCAGAGCCCTTGCTGTTCAGAGGTGGCGAACTGGACATAATAGCAAAAGAGATAATTCTGCTGGGAGGAATAAAACTTGATTATAAACTCTGTGGGAAAATTAGTGTTTCCTTGGAGAATTTTTTGAAAGAAATTGTTAGAGGTGTAATGCTAACGTGACAACCGGAGAATCCACTGGGGACTGAAAAGGGTAATAATAGACTTCGAGGGGAATCTATTAAAAACTCGCTAGGAAGTTAAAAACATGAATCTCGTGAGAGATTATGGAGAGTTTGGTGTTCTCTAAGATGTCAGAGGTAATCGTTAACGTGATATAAAGAACTTTATGGGGATTCGATAGGGAGATGATTGTTCCTTAAAAAGTTATCAGAGATAATCATTAACGTAACAACTAATTGTTGGGAAACTAGAAGGAGATTTTGTCCGAGACGAAAATGACAAATTTGCGGCCAAAGATTTTGAAATGACTTGTCAGAGGTGTGATGTTAACTTGACAATAATTCATTTACTGTTAGAGGTGGGATGTTGTACATAACAATAATTTGAGTGGACCTGTCACTCTATCGATCAGAATGACCAGTGAAGTTTCCGCTGGGGATATTTAACTGTTCATGTCAGAGGTGTAAGATTTAATATGACAGTTTGAACATGTGATTTGTCTCATTAGGGAAATGAAATAGCTTTTTGTGGTCCTACCATTTCATAGAGGGGCATTGATAAGGGATTTTGGAGGGAAGGCGGGATCGGATCCTTTAGGATTTTTAGGAAATTTTCAGCTATCAACGGGTTTGATGTGCCTTCACCAACTAACCATTTGAGTTGGCTAGCCATGATGTTCCCTTCAACATGATGAGTTGTTGAGAACTTTATATTGGGCTTAGAAGCCGATGTTTTCCTCTAGCCTTATTCACCGAAGGCTTCAGATCGTGTCATATGAAGTGAACATTTTTTGTATTCCACTGGTGACCTCTAAAATCTCACTAGAGATTAAAGAGTTAAGTCCAAACTTCATAGGGAATCTGTCGGGTAGATCGACATTCCTTGTGGAGAATCACCTTTTGTTCATGAAGACTATGGTTCTCAGCTGATCTTCGTGTCTAGGTATGGAGTACAATCTTCACAGGGAATATATATCGAGTAAGTCGAGATTCCTTGTGGAGTTTCACTTTTGTTCATCATAATCAAGACTCTAGTCATAACTGATCATTGAATCTGAATATGAATGTGAAAATACTAGAAAGGTTCTGCAAGGATGCATCACGAACCTTCTTCGATGATTCGGCTCATTCAAGATTATCGTGAAAGCCGAACTGATTTGTCGAAAAAAATGCAGAGATGGTTGAAACTGATTCCACTTGGGGAAAGGGACTCCTCGAGGAGATGAAACAGTCGGACGAGTCTGACTTGATGATAAGAGGTGTAATGTTAACATGATCATGTATAGTACTTCTTTTGTCAGAGGTATAGTGTTAACGTGATCATGAATAGCACTTGTCATTGATTGGCAGCAGGAGCGTGTCACCACTTGAATTCACTAAGCGATAAGCTCTATTCGAGTAGACTGTCTCTACTATGAAAGGTTGTCCCAATTTGGTTAGTGGAATAACATATTCTGACCCCCTGCGCATTCCCGATGTCATTGGCTATTGTGTCTCGTCGGGGGTCTGGTTGTACTGTCACAAGTATTATTTGTCAGACTGAGAGCCTGTCGGCTATTAAATAGCGGCTGAGACGGTTGTCTCCTCTTCAAAATTGCTGAGACGGTTGTCTCCTCTTCAGAATTGCTGAGAGGAGTTGCTGGTATGGTATCATCTGCTGCGAGGGACATTGCAAGACTTGTCTTTAGTTTTGAACTGGTTTGAGTCCCATTGTTGTAGCCGTTGATGGAATAAGACCCATGGCTTTTGAAAGTAGAGTTGACTACCTCCATACTATCTTTAAGAATAGGGGTTAGGCAGTGACCCTTTTAGGTTCTAAATTCAGAGCCAAAACACCTGCTTCAATCAGTGCTTGGAGTCGGAGTTACCCTTCTTTGATCGAGTTCTTCCATATACTTCCAATACTGATGTATCGGAAGATTCAGTCGTGCCTTGACTTTTGTTGTTGATTTCCCACAAGCTTTTGAGAGTGAGGGACTTAAACTTTTTAGCTGATTTCTTAGCTATCTCAGCTTGTTCAACAAGCTCTTTCCAAGTGTGCGCTTTGGCAGCTTCCATGCGAACTTTCATTTTATCGAGAAAATTATGCCTACATGTCTAAAGAAACATAGGTAAAGGCATGCATGCAGGGCACATAATAGAAAGGCTGTGGAACCTCTATATGTAATCCCGTACGGGTTCTCCTCCTTTCTAGACCATCGAGAGGAGTTTGTTCATGGTTACCTCGATATCATCTTTGTGAAAATAGGAAAGGAATCGGGTTTTCAGGTCGAGCCATATTTTTATGGAGTTCGCGGGGAGACTCCTGAACAAATCAAAGGCTACCTCCTTGAGGGTACAAATGAACAGTATGACCATAATAGCATCACTACCTACTACATATTGGTTTGCTATCGAAAGTAGTAAATGTGCTGATTTGGTGAGCTCTTGTCATCATACGAGTGCAGCGTTGGTGGCTTGAAGTTTGATGTATATGAGACTGAATCTCATTCTAAGGGGTAATGACGGACTGCCCCTACTCTCTTCAGTTCATCTCTTTGTGCCAGGGATGTAACCTGAACTTGGGTGCCTTTGATAACCTCAGCATCGATTGAGGAGCTTTCTTTCGACTTCTCAGTCTTAGGAGGTTCATTATTGTTTTTCTCCTCTTCATCATGATTGCTACCGGTTGTGTCGTCATTGTTCTGGTTGGTCAGGAGCTGAGTCAACATGCATTGTATGTTATCCAAGGCTTCTTGCTGGACCTTGAAAGTCTGCTCCTGTGCCTCTATGATACGACATAGATTATCATCATTATTGTTATCAGCCATGCTGGCTGGTACGAACCCTTCCTGCACAGAGCTGATGGTAGTGGAAGAAGCGTAGCCGCTGGCTTTCTTCTTCATAATCGGACCATTGGAAGTGATGTCTCAATGGTTATGGCAATATAGCTTCTGAAGAAGAAGGTTGTTTATAGTTATAGGGTATTGCAACCCTGGAGCGAGTGCCTTGGAAGGCACCCTCTTCTTCAACCAAGACCTGATCTAAATCAGGGCTATAGTCAGAATCTGGAGAACTAAATGAGGGAATGAGAACCCCCTGTCACCTTTTGTGAAATCGTAGCAGATTCTTTCCTCTACCATCATGTTGACAGAGGCAGCTGCGTGATGAGACAGCTTCATTGTCTTCTTCTTTCGAGAGTTAGGCTTCTCAGAAGTTTGGACTGACAACCAATTGAACACTGATTGCTGGCTTGATGGAGAAGTTGTGGGGATTAGTCCTAAACAACAGTGGATGGAATATACCATTACAGGTTGACACCCCGCTTATCCACACTGGGATGACGAGATGTGAACTGGCTCTTTGCAGCAGAGTTTCCGCTTGTTGCTCAGATAATCCCACAAGTCTGTGTTTCATGGATCCAACCGATCCAACACGAAGACTCGAGATAACTGGATGTTAGCCCGTTTGGGTTGAGAAACCCTGGGTTTAGCCTTCAAGGCTTTTCTGCTTAGTTGGAGGCGAAGCTAGTATAGTTTTGCTGCCGAACTTAGCTTTGCACAGCGAAGCTGACATAGCACATTGTGCTTGAGCTTCACTGCTGGAGGCGAAGCTAACAATGTAGCAGGATTTAGGTTCGCATTGCGAAGCTACCACAACACAGAGTGCTTTAACTTCGCTGCTAGAGGTGAACTTTGCACTGTTGTGCTTAACTTCGCATTGCGAAGTTGTCATAGCACAAAGTGCTTTAGTTTCACTACTGGAGACGAAGCTAGCAGTGTAGCGTTGCGCTAGAGCTTTCAAGGAGGCCAGATTAGCTCCGCTGCGTGGCTGGGCTATGCTAGCGTCGCATGGCACTTTGGCCTTAGCTTCGCAGGATGAGCGAGTTTCATCCTTAGCTTTATTGAAAGCTGAAATAGTCTCGCAATCTAAGACTATTTTAGCTTCACATGAAGCTAAATCAAGAGATTCGTCTTTGATTTGGCACGAGGCCAAGTTAGCCCCGGCAAGGGCTATTGCGAGCTCAGACAGCGCTAAATTAGTCTCGTTGGAGGAGGCTATGGCAGGTCTGCGCAGGACCTTATCTTCACATGAAGCTGGTTGAGCCTCACTTGAGGCTAAAGTAGGCTCGCATGGATCCATACTAGTTTCAACGGACACTGACTTTTGCTTCCAAGCCTTGACCAGAGGAGCTCTGGCCAAGAAAATCCCCCGGTGCTTGTGCATGTTCAAGGAGCTTGCACTATCCCCAGAGAAAAGCTGCTCAAACTTCTCTTAGTCAAAGTTAATGACTAAGGTCTTAACAATAAACCCGAGAGTCTGATCGTCGCATTGCGACACCACATTCTCAGTAGTGGAGAATGCTTTCCCCGACGGAGTCACTATCTTATTTTTCATGGATTATTAAAAAAGAAAAACTTATAAAAATTGAGGAGAAGATTACAAGTAATTGAACAAAAAAATAAAAAATTACAAGTAGAATTCTTCTCTGAGATTTCTATGGAAGTCTACCGGTGGAAGTCTGGTCAGATGCGCGACCACTTTGTTCTGTTGATGATGCGAGCGATCAATCTTCAAATGCTACTGCTTGGGAATTTCTTCTCGCATTGTTTCGGAGATTCCTTGAGAAAGGAAGATCTTCGCGTATAAGCACCCTGAATTTATTCGTGTAGGATTGGAGAAGTGATTCTCTGAATTCTTGAAAGCGAGAGAGTAAATCTCTTATTAGCTTAAGCTTTAAAGCCACCAAATAAGCTTTATGCTCTTCAAAAACCTTCTTGGACTTGAATTTCTTCAAGACCCTGAGCCTAGGTCACTACTGGGCTATTTATAGGCACAATAGGGAGTTATAATCCCCTTGATTGTCTCCTCTCAATGAGGGATCATGGGTGCAACCACCCGTTAATCCCCCAACTAACTTAGTGGGGCGGTTACGTTAAATCCCGTGGAGATGAGGCTTGCTTGTTCAGACGAGGCTAGCCACTTGAGGCGAGGCTAGCCAATGGAGGTGAGTCTAGATAAAGTTTCAAGTGAAGGTATAAGTTAGCCTTCAGCTAAGCCAAGTTTCAGCCGAAGCTATCATAGAGCTTCAGGCGAAGATATAAGTTAGCTCTTTAAATAAAGTCTTGCTTTGCTTCGAGGCGAAGCTAGCAAGATTATCTTCAGGCGAAGTTAGGAGTCAGCTCACCGCGGAGCTGTGTAAAACTTCATGTGAAACTAGAAACTTAGCCTTTTAGCGAGGCTATAAAGGTTCAAGAGAAGTTATCCCCTTTGGGCTCATGCGAGGCCAAATGTTAAGCTGACTTGGTCTCATAGGCTTGCTTAGGCCTCTTCAAAGATAATACCTGGCCTACTATCTGTTTCACTGGATCTTAGGATCCAAATCACTGCTTGTCCCTTGGAGATGGGTAAAAACTACTCATTAGGTTGTTTGCGACTCATCTTTTGTAAATGTCTACAAGTTAGACATTATTCAGACTGGCTGAAGTGTTGTCAAGAAGTTTGTCTTTTTAAAGCGTCAACAATATTGTATGAAGTACCCGAATTGTATGCTCCACCACACCAACTGGTGTTTACGTCCGATGCTGACATGGGGCTTGGAAGTACCATTGAACAATATTTTCCTAATGCGTTGCACACTCATTGTGTGTTCCATTTCATGAAAAATTACAAGAACATATGTAAAAAAACTGGGTTTAAATTTGCAATCTTCCCAAGAATTAACAAAAATGTTACAATGGGAGGCTTACAAGTGCAATGTTGAAGATTACAATGCACGAGTGGAGGAAATCAGTAAGAGGTCTGTACCTGCGTACCATTTGGTTTTGTCCTATGAACCAAAAACTTGGGGCAACACATTCTTCTCGGGAGTGAGGTATGTAGTTTCTGTCCACGCTTTTCGGTTCTTGTCTACTATATAAACCTTGTGTCCACATCAAATCTTTTAATGTCCACATTATTCTATCCATTAGACTATATAGTTTGTCCACTATGTATAGTTTCCATCCATATTTTATGTAACGCCCCGATCCCGCAGGTACGGGGACGTTATGGCGACGTACATACGCAGGGCGGAGATACCCTCACGTACGTACGTTAAGCCTCAGTACAGGAAATAACCTCCATATATACCTGAGTTCCAGCATGAAATAAGTACAAGAATACCTGCAGAAAGAGGTTAGTGATCATAACAGATAGGAAAAATAAGGATAAATAAGATAACAGAAACAAATCACAAAGATACCTATGAATGGTCTCGCTGATGAGTCTCCTATGTGAATCCAATGGACTATCTGACAATACGATAACTCGGATATCCAACCTGGGCACGCAAACCCAGGGTCGTCAGAAAGCGACCTAGTGAGTGGTAAAATGAAGGAGGCAGTAATATGTACTATAGTAATACAAGCACGATAATAATATATAATACATGTTTATGTACTGGTGATACCATATAATAGAAATTTAATAATCTGTAGAAATATAATAATGTCATATTTTAATACCATTACCAATTAGCATGTTATCATTGGGTCATGTCTACAGTAGTATCCAGTTTTATATAATAAATACTGTTGTATAGTGATGACGTGATGGAAATAAATATGTAGATGAAGTATGCAACCACTCTATAGCGATGTGAGCATACAGGAATAGCGCCTATAGGATATACAGGAACTAAAGCCGTACAATGCAAGGTATACGTGTACATGAAGAGTGTGTCACCACATGAAGTGTAACAAGCATCTGGTAATGTAGCAAAGTCTACAGGTAACATGATAGTGGATAACATATCAGGGACAGTAACAAGTACAATTACACAATAGTATACATGTATCAGGCAAGTCATGTTATTTATACAATAATAACAATCAGTACCACCTGGTATTTTAATCAATCTCTTCCAGTGTCCTGATTGGTAGTCAAAAGTGCATTTTTATCATAACATTTACCATCACATTTTCATATTTATTCATTTAATTCTGCACAATTATTAATAATTTATAATTTATTGTGTGCAGGTCTCGAATTATTATTTTAATAATAAATAAAGCTTAATGAAGCCCAAAAGCCCATACTTGAAGCCCAAGAGTCAAAGTGCAAATAGCAGATTGTCAAAGTGCAAATATACAAGGACTAAAGTTACAATTATTAAAGATGAGGGAAGGATAGAATTCTACCCAACCCTAAACTCTTGCAGGATGAGCATAAAAGCCAAAGATAAGAAGGAAATTCGTGGATAAAAGATTTGGGATATTTGAGATCAAGGTAACTTGATTTCTAAGTTATCTCGAAATCCCAAGATGAAGAGCCAGGATCACACTTCCAGAAGCAAACGCCCAGATGAACGGATCGGGAGAGGCCACGCGCCAAAGCGCGTGGCCAGAAGAGCCAGTTTTGCCGCAAAATTGCGGAAAAAACCAGGATTTTGCGGCAATTTAGATGAGATCAGTTTCCAGTTTTTGTGGGCAGGTTTATCCAGGACTCTTCGAACTTCTGCACCTATAAATACTCCCTGCAGTGCAACGTACAGAGTGTCCAGCATCCAGCAAAGGGCCAAAAAGCTAGGGTTTTTAGGTTTTTCTTCTTCTAGGTTAGATTTTATTTCCTCCATTGTAAATTTCTATTTTCTTTTGTAAAAACTGAGAGGAGATGATGTATTCATGGAGGAAGGGATCTACTTGTACTGATGGTGACAGTCGGTGTAAGTTCTATTTTTCCACCATTGTTTAATAATCAAATCGAGGTTTGCTTTTATTTTTGTATTGTTTTATTTCTTTTCTTCTTATTTAATCTTGTGTATCTCTGTATTTACTTCCTTCTGTTTGTTCTCTAATGTCTTGCCCACCATGAGAACCAACTGCTTCGAGAATACCTAGCCGAGGAAGAGCCCTTGATGGCCTATGGCGATGAACATGACTTCATAGTTGCTTTTATTTCATAGTTAGGAAGGCGGACGATCCTATACGCCATGCTTGTACGCCTTCCAAGAAAAGGTAAATCATCGCAACGGTTCAAAAGGTAAGCAGACTAAAGAGGTAATTTTTCTTTCTTTTCTTTTCTTTTCTTTTTGTAGATTAAATCACAACTCTCCTCCAAATTCTTTATTTTCCGACCCATTGTAAATACCGCTATCTTCTTAACTTAACTTAAATAAATAAATAATTTTTAGGGTAGAACTTGCTTAACGCTTCCATCGCAGTCCCTCCTTGAGGATCACGACCCGCATAGCCTTGCTACAGCGGATTCGCATTGAGAACTTGCACATCCTATTCTTAAAACTAAAATACTACATTTTGTGTGCAGGAAATCTCAGTCAACACGTCCCATACCACTGACAGTTCATACTGGAGCCCGCACTCTAGTCGAACCCATCCGGACATGGCATACGGGTACCATTATTCAAACGAGAGAGTGACCAAATAACAAGTGTTCCCGACGTCATTATTGTGTATACTGTTTTATTATGTTAATTGGAAACCAAATGGTCAAGGAGCTCTTATCGGGTAGGTGTATCCCGTGCATACCCGGGATCACAGCCTTAAACAGACCCCTGACTGCTGAGACCAGGGCCCTCCGCTAAGAGGGGAGCACGAATCAAGTAACGGGAGCTCATGGAGCTATACAATCGGTAGGCAGCACTACCATCCCCTTCAGTGGGAGTAACAATATGGATCCAGTACATCCACCCGATAAGACCTAATCAACCATCAAGTCTCCCCCATCCCCAAATTATCTTTATTATATTTAAAGTACACAGTGTAGTAAGAACAAGTACAGTGCGTGGTGCATGTAACATGATAACAGTACCTGAGCTCGATTGATAGCATAGAACAAGATAACGGAAAACAATAGATGTGGGATTCTAGAGGTGACCCCCGTGGCTTGGATCCACGTGGCACTTAATTTCACACATCGCATATCAATAGCTCTCATGTCCAGTAACGGGAATATCAATATCAGTAACGGGAAATAATCATGTAACGGGAATACGGGCATAACATGGAACAATAATACATGTAACATGGACGGTGATCCATACGACAAGAAGATAGAAATAATATATGCGTGTACACTCGTGCGGTGAGTATATGTAACAGTGATATGTGAACATGAGATAACTGTATATCGAGCATCCATGTAACGATGATAACAATAATATGAAATGCGGTACTCCATGAATTGGTATATTCGTGTACCAGTGGAACATATATGTGTAGCACTAATCCGTGTAACATATCTGTGTATCACTAGTACATGTAATAACGGTGGTCAGTGTATCATGTAATACCATGTCCAGTGAACTACAGGATCCGGGTAATGATGATACCAGTGCATGAAAGTCTAGTGATAGTGTAGAGTCATAGAGTATCTGTGGACCAGTATACATGTCACGATAGTTATCTAACAGTGATACAATACATGAAATAATAGTGATAGTTATATTCAATCAGGAAGCAACTTACAATATTATAGTTTATTCCTATTACAAGTTAATAATTAGTAGTTACAATGTTTTATCCATAATCAAGATTTATCACTGAAAGCAATCAATCAATTTAGGATCTCTAAATATAATTTATAAAAGAAAAACACTCACAAACTAGCCATGGGAAGGTAGCTCTCTTTCTCACGATCGCAACGGATCCAGAATCGTCCAAATCGGAGTCCGGATGCTCCAGTTATCGCCCGATCACTAAAAGTAATAGAAATGGATTAAATATGTAATAAAAATATTTCAAATGTAATTAATAAAAAGTAGAAGGGGTTTTCCGTAATAGTACCTTTATTGGGTTTTGAATGCGGGTTTGGTAATATAACGGGTCAGGTTTGGATCCAATACCCAAACCCACCACTTAAGTTAAGATGGGTAATGGGTTACAGGTTATCGGGTCGGGTTTATTTCCAAAACCCGCCCAATTATGTTATTGGGTTCGGGTTACACCCGAACCCAACAAAACAACAGCAGCGGCAGCGGCAGCCTGCTGCTGCCGCGCTCCTATGCGGGCCGGCCGGCCAGCTCAGCTGGCCGGCGACGATCAAGACCCGCCGGCGGTGGTCACACAGAGAGGGGGGAGAGAGAGAGAAAGGAGTGGAGAGAGAGAGAAGGAGAGGGGGCAGGGGGCAGCGACCAGGCCCAGCCTGGCCGCCTCGCCGGCAGTTGCCCAGGGCGGCGACGGTGCTCAGGCCGCCGGCGACGGTGTGGGGCCACGCACAGAGCGGAGAGAGAGAGAGAGTGAGAGAGAGCAAGAGAGGGGGAGGAGTTTACAGTAGAAGAAGAAGGAGAAGAAAAGAAAAGAAAAAGAAGGAGAAGAATAAGAAGAAGGGGAGAGGTGGCGCCTGAGCTCGGGACGTCGTGGCGCCTGGCCGGGGGCTCCGGCACCGGCGGTGCGCCGGCCGTGGTGCGCCCACAGAACCCACAGAGAGAGAGGGAGTGAGATGAGAGAGAAAGAGCTTGAGAGAGAGAAAGTGAGATAGAGAGTTAGGGGGAGAGAGAGACGGTTTAAAAGAAGAAGGAGAGAGAGATGGCGGTGGGGAATTATCCAGAGAAGGGAAGAAGGGGAAAGAAAAAGAAAAGGCTTTAATTAATTAAATTAATATTATTTAATTTAATCCAGAATTCGACTAGTCCCGAACGGTTATCAAAAATTACAGAAGATAGAGAATATTATCCTGAGACATAATATGAAAACGGTTTGAAGAAAGGTAGTCTGGTTTGCAAATGAAAAATCTGGAAAAGTATCGCCGATCTTGGGCGACACCGGTTTGGCCCAATTTTTGATAAATTCAGAAAAATACCCAAAATACCCTCGCGTAGATCATATGATGTTAAAACACAAGGTGAAAGCGGATTCTCAAAATGTAACTCCGTTTGTGAATTAAAAATCGTAGAGCCGTTTATCGGTATCGGTCGACACCGACTCCAGAGATTTTCCAACATAATCCAGAAAATTTTTGAAAAATCTAAAATATTGAAAAATAATATCTACAACTGAAATTGGCTAAATCAGATGACCAGGAAGGTCAGATCAACTTTATACATCGTATCGAGTACTGATACTGTGATACGTACATCAGGGATCAGGGGATTACATTTTAATATAATTTTCACTAATTTAGTTCATGTTTAAAGACCCATTTGTAATTTTATCTTATATTCTGTCAGATGTGGACATGTGACTTCTAATTATGCAGAGTCATATAACAGCTGGATACATGAGGCTGGGTTTCTTCCGATGGTACAAATAGCTGACCACATGCACTCAAATCATGGACAACATGAACACTAGAAGGCAGATGACTGAGAAATGGGTCTATGTTCTCTGTCATGAACCGTAAAAGTTTGTGAACAAAAACATGTTAGAATTCTTTTCTCTTCATGTAATAATGGCAGACGATGACGTGTATGAGGTCTTCGACCGGCGTACGATTGCTGTTCGACCTACACTGCTTTCTTGCACCTGCCGGAAATGGAAAACTACCCGTATCTCATGCAGACACGTCTGTGTCATCATTCGATCCATGCAGCTTAGTGTAGTGAATTAACTAGATGATCACATTAAGGTGAAGATATTCAAGCAAACTTATGCCCCAACGCTATATGCTATTCCCGATTTGTACAAGCCAAAGGCATCATTCTTTAATATTTTATCCATCTTAGTATGATTCTATCCATTTTTTGACATTGTGTCCACATTTCCAGGTATGTGTCCACATTTCGGAATATATATACACATTTAAGAATATATGTTCAAATTTTGAAATATATGTCCACATTTTGGAATATATGTCGATGTTTCCAAGCATATGTGCATATTTTAGAAAATATGTCCACCTAATGAAATATATGCCCATTTTTTTCACTCTATCCAATGTTCAAACTTTCGTACTAACTTATGTCTCACATAGGTAACATATAAGACTCTACAAATAAGACCTTCAGTAATGAAGAAGTATCGTGGAAGGAACATGAAAAGGCGAATCAACATCGCCGTACTTGCAATGCTGGGATAGAGGAGGAAATAATGAACTCTGCTGTGGTGAATAAGGATCTTAGTAATCCTACTTAGTAATCAAATTGAGAATGTGAGATTTTTCATTTTGTATTTATCTATAAATTTTGGAATGTATGTCCACATTTTGAAAAAAAAACCAAAAACTGGAATATTTGTCCACTTTTTTGGGCTATATGTCCACTTTTGGGGCCATATGTTCACCTTTTGGAACATAGTCCACCTTTTGGAATATATGTCAAAAATTAGAATATTTATCCACCTTTTTGGAATATATGTCCACATCGAGGCAGAGGCTTCTGGTGGAGATGCTCTGCTGCCACCGAGGTAGAGGTTGTTGCTGGAATAATGAAAGATGGCTCTGCTGCCATTGAGGCAGAGGTTACTGCTGCAGAGGACTCTGCTGCTATTGAGACAGGCTGCTGCTGAAACAGGAGAAGAGGCCTTTGCTGCCATCGAGACAGAGGCTGCTGCTGAAGGCTCTGGGACTGGAACAGAAGAAGATAACTCTACTGTTACTGAGGCATGCTACTGCCACCGAGGCAGCAGCTACTGCGGGAACATGGAAAGAGGGCTTTGATGACAACGAGGCATCAAAGAATCACTTTAAAGTGATTCTTGGATACTGATTGTCTGGTGTTCGGGAGCCATATCGTGGAAAGTTCGTACATGACTTGAAGGAGGACAACTTCAAAAGTATCCTTCTTTATTGAACTCTCAACGAGGATAGTAAGGAGCTCCTCCAAATAATACATTTTAAAGATGCAGAAACATTGTACATAGTTATCAGAAAGGAGCATCAATATTAACAATTAAAAGTGAACAATAATACAAAAAAGGGGACAGAAAAATAAGAAAGTTGACACATTTCACTTAAGTTGGACAAATTTTATATAACTAACCACTGCTTATTTTCAGTAGAGATTTTCCTTCCTTGCAGGATCTTGTTCTCTTTTTTTTTATCAGTCTGTCCCTCTACTCCTCTCAAGGCTCACCCTTCAAATACTTTTCGAAGGAGAGTTCCCTCTGTGTTCTTCGCAGAAACGCCATTGATTGGGAAGAATGTGTGACTTCTAATCCAAGAAGTAGGGGTGCCACCGGATACGGATTATCCGCGGATATCCGCATCCGAATCCGCCTCCAATCCGGATACGGATATCATTTTTTCACATCCGTTAATATTCGTATCCGTATCCGTATCCGAAAGGTAGGTGCGGATACGGATATGGTAAAAGTAATATCTTATTCGTATCCGATCCGATATCCGAATGTTGCGTGCTTCATAATGATATCGGTATGGAGAAGACTATTCTTCAATGAAATAAGGTATTAAATTTTGATATTTTGAGTTGGTGAAAAAGTAATAGTGAAAAGTATTCGATTGTTGCAAGAGCACCACATGATATTTTGAGTATTTCGACATCAATCATGGCATCCGAATCGACATTTAGCACCGGAGGACGTGTAATCTATTGTTATAGAAGTCAAATGACAATTAATACGATGAATGTATTGATATGTACACAATAATATCATAATATGTATCACATTTAATATTGTAGTAGATGAGATAAAAAGTAATATAAGTATTTCTGTTTAATTTATCTTTAACCATATCCATTTTTAACATATCCAACTAGTATCCGCATCCGATCCGCTAATATCCGATTTATATCTAATATCCGATTTTGGCGGATACGGATATCATTTTTTCACATCCGCCAATATCCGTATCCGTATCCGTATCCGAAGGTTGGATGCGGATATAGATATGGTAGAGGTAATATCCGATCCGTATCCGATCCGAAGGCACCCTTACCAAGAAGGCGTGAAGGCTTCTAACAAATCTGAACCTCCTCGCCTTTTCATCTTACTCTGGGACGATTTTCTGAAAGGGTGGGTCAGTCTATGGGTATAGCTCCAAGGTCCAAGTAGTATACAAAGGGACATGTGTAACACTTGCCTTAATTAAGCATCATTTTTCTTAAATATTCATACCCTAAAGAGTAATGGGAAATGGTATGCATGCTAGATACCCTATTTAATTCATACTTATTAAGTGTGTATGTATATAAAATGAATACATAGGTATGTATTCACCCATGTATGTAGATATAAAAAAATACCCCACATGTGTTTGACTTACCACCATCTCTCTCACCATACATGTACCTCATGGAGAGGGGGGAGGCGTGGAGCTTGTCATAGGGTATGGTGTAGGGTAGAGTGATGGGTTGTATAGGGGACACTTGGCACATTCTTGTGAGAAGTTAGAGGCTATAAATAGGGGAGGGGTGAAGAGACTTACCTCATTTGATCAAACTCCCTCTCTCTCTTCATAAACTCTCTCCCTCTCTTCCCTTTTCTGCAGCAGCAGTAAAAAGCAACAGCAGCAGCAACAAAAGGCAGCAGCAGCAGCAGCAAAAGGCAGCAGCAAAAGCAGCAACCAAACAGCCCTATTTCTTCCATTTCCCTTTCTTAAAAATACTCCTTTACCACCTTAATTCCCCACTTGATTTCTTCAGTCCACATACAAGAAAAGTTCTGTATTCCTCCGAGGAACCGTTAGAACGAGTCAAGGGGAGTGTCATTGGTCGAACAGTAAGAAAACACTCCTAGGACTATACCTCTTGTATCATTTTCGTTAATTATGAACTAATATTGGCGTTATGACTTGTAGACTCCGTTGTAGCGGGATATCAACTTGAGGAAGAGCATACCACTTCAAAGGGGTGAGTAGAACATGTGAATCCTAATGACATGATAAGTAGAATAAAGTAGGAAATGAAATAAAACATAAGAGATAAACAGGGTATTTGACACTATGTATATTTTTGGGGTCATGCATATTTTGTGATATCAAGAAAGGTTAGCTACCTCATAAAGACTCATGTATGTACAATTCCACAAGTAGTTACTCATTCTTGTTAATGAATCCATGATATTATTATATGTTAAAATAAAGACTATAAAGCTCGCATGTTGTTGCCACCTTATATGTCTTTGCATATTGATATCATATGATGATATGATTGTTGTACTCGGGAGGAAGGGACCGGGTTGAACCGGAGGTGTAGAAGGGAAAATAATATGAAAATGTATTGGAGGAAGGGACCGGATTGAACCGGAGGTGGTTGAAGGGGGAAATTTATTGTGTGAAATGATTATGGGAGGAAGGGACCGGGTTGAACCGGAGGAGGCCGAAGGGGGAGCCCATTGTGTGTTTAATAAGTATATGGGTGTTGCTAAGATAGAAATCCTATGATATACTCGTACATAAAATCCTAAATATTTAATCTGGAACAATTCCTTATACAGGCAAAATTAGGTATAATCAGTCGACTAAGTCCCTGGTATAAGTCGACTTTAGGTATGATATTTGGGCAGACAAATTGCTGGTAAAGAGAGTTAGTCGACTACAGACAGACTGTAGTCGACTAACCCCTGATACAGAGAGCAAACAGAGAGTTAACAACCTATTTTGGACATAATTAGTCGACTACAGTCGACTTACAAGTCGACTAATAAATTGTGTAGTCGACTACACCAGGAAGGGTAGTCGACTATAGGTGACATATAGAGAGTAACACAACTTTTGACCCACAACTAGTCGACTATAGGAGACCTTCAAGTCGACTAGTACTTGAGTAGTCGACTATACCAGGAAGGGTAGTCGACTACATAAGTCCCTGACAGCCAACAGAGAAGCAGATACGTGTGGAGTGAAATCAGTCGACTATAGCTTTAGAATTAGTCGACTTATAGGTAGTATTAGTCGACTATAGGGTGGCCTAGTCGACTAGGAAAGCCTTGCTAATGTGTTCTGATTGGGTTCTTGGCTAATAACAAAATTTTATAAAAATAATATTATGACACACTTGTCAACTGGATAATTCAGCCTTGTAGACCTACTTGATAGGCATGGTTAAATACTGTTTTACTCACTGAGCTGTCAAGCTCACTCTATTCTAATTTCACCTTCAGGTTTGGATAAGGGCAAATGACCCGTTTAAGGGCAAATGTGCGGGACAAGCGCCACCGGAGCCATTGCATTAAAAGTTACCTTTAATATGTATATGATTTTGTATAAACATGCGCACTTTTAGTTGGATGTTGTCTTTGACTTGTAAATCTTAAAGGACCTGGTGTTAGACTCTAACCTTGTAATATACATATACTTTGATATGATAATTGTTAACTGCGTTTCTTACGGATTATCGAACCATATGTGTTGGCATGATAAGTCATGATTAGATCATACATGTTATCTTAGTGGAATTTCTGATGTATAGTGTAGAGTTTTCTGATGTTAATAATGGAAGTATTATTCCTTGATGGGTCCCACGCTTGGATTGTACGAGATAATTGCGGTTGAATGGAAAATTTTAACTGGGACCGTTACAGTTGGTATCAGAGCAAAGGTTTATAAGTAGAAGGAGTAAGAGATGATGAAGTTGTTAGGTTTATACGTGCAGACGTGTGATCATAGCTAGGTAGTTTGTCTTATGTGACAAGGAAATGCATTAAATTATCTATTGAATCTAAATTATTCTAAAGGCATGAGACTTATGAGTGGACTAAGGATGAGTATAGTTACAAGTGTGTCTATATATGCTGCTTCTTGATGATAGCCGTATGTTGAGACTATTTCATGGGCTTGAGATTGATACGACCTTTTTGTTTACATGTAGATGGGGGACTCCGACGTATATTGGCCAGTCTCTAGCTCCAATAGCTCGAGTGAGAGCTGGGTGGCGGATTCCATGGATTGGGGTACGAGTCGGACGAAACTGATCCAGCAGAAATGATTGTACCCCTAAACCGCGTAGATTATGAAGAGGTTGAGTCCCAGGCATCTAATGAGCCTTAACCAACCAATGTTGACACAGAGAGCTTTGTGGGAGATTCACTTGAGATAGCAGTGACGGAGCACTCTAGCACTATAAAAGAAGAAACCCGAAGAGGATTTACATATGGAGGCGTCTTTTGGGACGAAACGTGGGAAGATGATATGGACCTTTATGACGATCTAAACGACTGGTGCTGCGCCGGGGACGAATCACCGGGAGAAGACCCCGAGAAAGATATGGATGATAGCGATGATAGCAGCAGCACTAGCGGAGATTCTAGTGGGGATACTCTACCCTATGAAGGGTGAACCTTTGAGCCGACACTTTTTGATGTATATATATGTATAGGCCTAGTATGTTAGATGATGGATATCCTTAGGGTTGTTGTATGTACCCTGGCATATATCAAATGAATGCACATGGGTTAGTCCGGATATCCAAGAAGGTAGGCATGCCAGTTTAACACCTTTTGTATCCATGATGAATGTACCTATATATATATAACAAGTTGCTTGTTTGCAAAAGTGATGTTATTAACATGAATGCCTGAGACTAAAGTTTTATCCCAATTCATTTCTAATTATGTAGTATGTTGATTAGACGCCCTTATTTTTATAGGAAGAACGCATGGATCTTAACCAGCTACCACCTAGTGAGTCCCTGTCGCTCGATACGACACACTACAGTGTGATGGGGAGCGCGCACCCCGTGGACAATAATGAAGACTCTGAAGTTCGAATAGAAGGGAACGAGGAAACTCCAGGGGTGATGCCGGAGTGGCTCGCACAACTAATGACTAGAGCGAGTAATAACAACTCCCACCGAGCACTGGAGCAGTTTCAGAAGATGAAACCGCCCGTATTTGAAGGGGAGGCGGACCCCTTACAAGCCAAAGCATGGCTTCTCTAAATAGAGAAGATCCTGGATGTTATGAACTGCACCAATGAACAAAGGGTCTCCTTCTCTTCTTTTATGTTCCAAAGGGAAGCAGAACATTGGTGGAGGACAGTGAAGCATAGTATGAAGAATGCAAGGGAATCAATCACTTGGAAATTCTTGGTGAACAAATTCACTGAGAAATACATCCTGGAGACGGCCAGAGATAAGATGGCGACAGAATTCTTGGAACTACGTCAAGGTTCTATGAATGTGTCCCAGTATGATCAGAAATTCACTCAGCTATCCAGGTAAGCTGATGCCTTGGTAAGGAGTGAAGCAGAAAGGACGAAGAGGTTCGTAAAGGGCCTAAGATCAGAGATTCGTGGCCGACTGATTCCGTTACAACTGAGGAATTATCTCCAGGCAGTAGAAAGAGCTTTGGAGGTAGAAATGGACATGCAAGAAGGTCAGGAAGACTGGGTGGAAGAAATTCCCAACTCTAAGCGCCCCCGATATCAAGGACCCCCGATGATAATGGCATCAGGATCCACCAGTGGCAAGGGGTCTGGGTTTAATACCACTTTTCATAGAGGAGGAGGGGCCAGAGGCGAGAGAACGTGGTTGAGAAACAGAGACACTCCCTCGAAGACACAAGCTACCTCTGCATCCCATCCCAGAATCTCGGAGGCTCCCTGGTGTCAGAGGTGCAGAGTAAACCATTTTTGAAAACTGCCTCCTAGATAGATCTTGTTTTAATTATGGAGGGGTGGGACATCTAAGGAAAAATTGTCCGACAAGGCGCGGAAGCCAAGGGCAGAGTAGAGGAAGTGGGAGGCCAACCATGAGGACGAATCCTCCCAGAGGACAAGCTAGTAACTTCATGCAGCTCAGTAATGCCCCACGTCCTGCTGCAACTCAGTCATCGGTTCAGCAACCACGGGTGCAAGGAAGAACTTTCGCATTAACCCACCGGGAAGCGATGGCCTCAAATGCAGTGGTGGAAGGTATGATCTCCATATCAGGACATATTGCCCATGCATTATTTGACCCTGGAGCTACTCATTCATTCGTATCTAGTGCTTTTGCTTATAAGCTAAATCAAGTATCAAAACCCCTAAGATTTCAGTTGGTTGTGTCCACACCCATAGGGGAAAATTTGATAGCTAGCACTAGATGTGTGAATTGTGAAGTGATAATTAGAGAAATGAAAACATCTATTGATTTGATTAAGTTAGGCGAAATGGAGTTCGATGCCATACTAGGAATGGACTGGTTGTCTACCTGTAGTGCCCATGTGGATTGTAATAAGAAGAGGATTATCTTTAAAATGGAAGGGACGCCGGAGTTGATTTTTGAAGGAGAAAAAGTTAGTTATGATATACCTCACATATCAGCCATCAGAGCCACCGAGTTAATGAAGTAAGGGTGCCAAGGATTTCTGGCTTCAGTATTGGATACCACCAGGACTGATATAAAAATTGAGACTGTTCCAATTGTGAATGAGTTCCCTGATGTGTTCCCAGAAGACCTACCAGGCCTGCCCCCAGATCGAGAAGTAGAATTTACAATAGATGTAATACCCGGTACTGCCCCAATTTCTAAGGCACCATATCGTATGGCCCCTGCAGAAATGAAAGAACTTAAAACTCAATTGCAGGACTTATTAGACAAAGGTTTTATTCGGCCAAGTGTATCTCCCTGGGGAGCACCAGTACTATTTGTAAAAAAGAAGGATGGGAGTATGAGACTGTGTTGACTACCGGGAATTGAATAAGGCAACTATCAAGAATAGGTACCATCTTCCTCGAATCGATGACTTATTTGATCAATTACAAGGGTCTTGTGTATTTTCTAAGATAGACCTTAGATCGGGGTATCGTCAGTTGAATGTCAAACCTGAAGATGTGTCCAAATCGGCTTTCCGGACAAGATATGGACACTTTGAATTTCTAGTCATGCCTTTTGGACTCACTAATGCCCCGGCAGCATTTATGGACTTAATGAATCGGATGTTTCAACCATATCTAGACCACTTTGTAGTGGTATTCATTGATGATATTCTGGTCTATTCAAAGAATACAGAAGATCACGAGAAACATCTTAAAATTGCCCTTCAAATCTTGAGAGAGAAGCAACTCTATGCAAAATTGAAGAAATGTGAATTTTGGCTAGAGCAAGTAGGGTTTCTTGGCCATATTATATCTAAGGAAGGAATATCAGTAGACCCGGTAAAAATCGAGGCAATCCGAGACTGGCCTGGACCCACTAATGTTACTGAAGTTCGAAGTTTCTTGGGATTAGCTGGGTACTACAGAAGATTTGCAGAAAGATTTTCTCTGATTGTGGCACCAATGACCCAATTAATTAGAAAGAATAAGAAGTTTGCATGGGGAGAAGAACAAGATAGGAGCTTCCTGGAGGTTAAAACTAAGCTGACATCTGCTCCTGTCTTAATGTACCTTCGGGGACTGAAGGATTTGCCATTTTTAGTGATGCATTAAAACTGGGATTGGGATGTGTGTTAATGCAACATGGAAAAGTTATTGCCTATGCATCCCGACAATTGAAGATCTATGAAAGAAATTACCCACTCATGACTTGGAATTAGCAGCTGTGATTTTTGCTTTAAAGATCTGGCGACATTACTTGTATGGAGTATCTTGTGAAGTTTTTACTAATCATAAGAGTTTAAAATACATCTTCACACAAAAGAACTGAACATGAGACAGAAGAGGTGGTTAGAACTAATGAAGGACTATGATATTACTATCCAATACCACCCTGGGAAAGCCAATGTGGTGGTTGATGCTTTGAGCCGGAAATCAGGAGGGACCCTAGCCGCTTTAATGACTCGTCAAGCAAGAATATTAAGGGATCTAGAGGAAATGCAAATAGAAGTGCGAGTCATTGACCCTTCTAATTCTAAGCACCAACTGAATCAAGTAAATATTCAATTTAATCTATACGACAAAATCAAAGAGGCCCAACAAGGAGATACTCAAATAAAGAAAATTATGAAGAAAGTACAAGAAGGATAACTCAAGGAGTTTCAAATAGAAGGGGATGTACTGCGATTCGGACGCAGATTATGTGTGCCAGATGTGACAGAGATCAAAGAAAAAATAATGAAAGAGGCTCATAGTACACCATATACCGCTCATCCAGGGAGCACAAAAATGTATCAAGATCTGCGTCATAACTTCTGGTGGGATGGAATGAAAGTAGACATTTCTAATTTTGTCCACAAGTGTTTAGTCTGTCAACAAGTGAAGGCGGAACATAAGAAGCCCCCAGGTTTGTTGGTGCCTTTATCTATTCCTGAATGGAAGTGGAGTCAAATTGCTATGGATTTCGTCACTGGACTTCCTCGGACGTCCCAAGGACTGGATACAGTCTGGGTAGTGGTAGACAGACTCACTAAATCTGCCCACTTTCTGCCTATCCGGATCAATTATTCAATGGAAAGATTGGCTCAGGTATATGTCCGAGAGATAATTAAATTACACGGAGTACCTGAATCCATTGTATCAGATCAGGACCCTAGATTTCAATCCAGATTTTGGAAGAGCTTGTCCAATGCTATGGGCACTAAATTGCAACTCAGTACAGCAGCCCACCCCCAAACGGATGGACAGTCAGAAAGGACCATTCAAATATTAGAAGATATGTTGAGAACTTGTGTACTAGATTTTGGGGGAAGTTGGGACAACTATTTACCCTTAGTGGAGTTTGCTTATAATAATAGTTATCAGTTCACTATTGGTATGCCTCCATTTGAAGCATTGTATGGGAGAAGGTGTAGGTCACCAATCTGTTGGGAGGAAGTTGGGGATAGAAGACTGTTCGGCCCTGATGTAATTCAAGAGGCTACTGAGATGATCAAGCTAATCAAGGAAAGGATGAAAGCAGCCCAGAGCAGACAGAAAGCTTATGCAGACAATCGTCGCAGACCACTGGAGTTTGAGGTAGGGGATAGTGTTTTTCTGAAGGTATCTCCAATGAAGGGAGTGAGACGCACCGGCGGTAAGAACAAATTAGCCCCTAGATATGTGGGTCCGTTTGAAATACTGGATAAAATTGGACCGGTTGCTTATCGTTTGGCCCTTCCTCCCGCCTTGGAAAGGATGCACAATGTATTTCATGTCTCTCAGTTGAGGAAGTATGTGCCCGATCCTGATCACGTAATTTCCTATGAACCCCTGCAAATACTAGAAGACATGTCTTAAACGGAAGAACCAGTACAAATTCTTGATCGCAAGGAGAAGCAATTGAGAAGCAAAAATATTTCCTTGGTCAAGATCTTATGGAGAAATCAAAACATAGAAGAAGCCACTTGGGAACTGGAAGAGGAGATAAGAAAGGCCTATCCACATTTGTTCCAAGGTACGTTAAGTTTCGAGGACGAAACTTCCATAAGGAGGGTAGAATGTAACACTTGCCTTAATTAAGCATCCTTTTTCTTAAATATTCATACCCTAAAGAGTAATGGGAAATGGTATGCATGCTAGATACCCTATTTAATTCATACTTATTAAGTGTGTATGTATATAAAATGAATACATAGGTATGTATTCACCCATGTATGTAGATATAAAAAAATACCCCACATGTGTTTGACTTACCACCATCTCTCTCATCATACATGTACCTCATGGAGAGGGGGAGGCATGGAGCTTGTCATAGGGCATGGTGTAGGGTAGAGTGATGGGTTGTATAGGGGACACTTGGCACATTCTTGTGGGAAGTTAGAGGCTATAAATAGGGGAGGGGTGAAGAGACTTACCTCATTTGATCAAACTCCCTCTCTCTCTTCACAAACTCTCTCCCTCTCTTCCCTTTTCTGCAGCAGCAGCAGCAGCAAAAAGCAACAGCAGCAGCAACAAAAGGCGGCGGCAGCAGCAGCAAAAGGCAGCAGCAAAAGTAGCAACCAAACAGCCCTATTTCTTCCATTTCCCTTTCTTAAAAATACTCCTTTACCACCTCAATTCCCCACTTGATTTCTTCAGTCCACGTACAAGAAAAGTTCCGTATTCCTCCAAGGAACCGTTAGAACGAGTCAAGGGGAGTGTCATTGGTCGAACAGTAAGAAAACACTCCTAGGACTATACCTCTTGTATCATTTTCGTTAATTATGAACTAATATTGGCGTTATGACTCGTATACTCCGTTGTAGCGGGATATCAACTTGAGAAAGAGCATACCACTTCAAAGGGGTGAGTAGAACATGTGAATCCTAATGACATGATAAGTAGAATAAAGTAGGAAATGAAATAAAACATAAGAGATAAACAGGGTATTTGACACTATGTATATTTTTGGGGTCATGCATATTTTGTGATATCAAGAAAGGTTAGCTACCTCATAAAGACTCATGTATGTACAATTCCACAAGTAGTTACTCATTCTTGTTAATGAATCCATGATATTGTTATATGTTAAAATAAAGACTATAAAGCTCGCATGTTGTTGCCACCTTATATGTCTTTGCATATTGATATTATATGATGATATGATTGTTGTACTCGGGAGGAAGGGACTGGGTTGAACCGGAGGTGTAGAAGGGGAAATAATATGATAATGTATTGGAGGAAGGGACCGGGTTGAACCGGAGGAGGTTGAAGGGGGAAATTTATTGTGTGAAATGATTACGGGAGGAAGGGACCGGGTTGAACCGGAGGAGGCCGAAGGGGGAGCCCAGTGTGTGTTTAATAAGTATATGGGTGTTGCTAAGATAGAAATCCTATGATATACTCATACATAAAATCCTAAATATTTAATCTGGAACAATTCCTTATACAGGCAAAATTAGGTACAATCAGTCGACTAAGTCCCTGGTTTAAGTCGACTATAGGTATGATTTTTGGGCAGACAAACTGCTGGTAAAGAGAGTTAGTCGACTACAGACAGACTGTAGTCGACTAACCCCTGATACAGAGAGCAAACAGAGAGTTAACAACCTGTTTTGGACATAATTAGTCGACTACAGTCGACTTACAAGTCGACTAATAAATTGTGTAGTCGACTACACCAGGAAGGGTAGTCGACTATAGGTGACATACAGAGAGTAACACAACTTTTGACCCACAACTAGTCGACTATAGGGGACCTTCAAGTCGACTAGTACTTGAGTAGTCGACTATACCAGGAAGGGTAGTCGACTACATAAGTCCCTGGCAGCCAACAGAGAAGCAGATACGTGTGGAGTGAAATCAGTCGACTATAACTTTAGAATTAGTCGACTTATAGGTAGTATTAGTCGACTATAGGGTGGCCTAGTCGACTAGGAAAGCTTTGCTAATGTGTTCTGATTGGGTTCTTGGCTAATAACAAAATTTTAAAAAATAATATTATGACACACTTGTCAACCGGATAATTCAGCCTTGTAGACCTACTTGATAGGCATGCTTAAATACTTTTTTACTCACTGAGCTGTCAAGCTCACTCTATTCTAATTCCACTTTCAGGTTTGGATAAGGGCAAAGGACCCGTTTAAGGGCAAATGTGCGGGACAAGCGCCACCGGAGCCATTGCATTAAAAGTTACCTTTAATATGTATATGATTTTGTATAAACATGCGCACTTTTAGTTGGATGTTGTCTTTGACTTGTAAATCTTAAAGGACCTGGTGTTAGACTCTAACCTTGTAATATACATATACTTTGATATGATAATTGTTGACTGCGTTTCTTACGGATTATCGAACCATATGTGTTGGCATGATAAGTCATGATTAGATCATACATGTTATCTTAGTGAAATTTCTGATGTATAGTGTAGAGTTTTCTGATGTTAATAATGGAAGTATTATTCCTTGATGGGTCCCACGCTTGGATTGTACGAGATAATTGTGGTTGAATGGAAAATTTTAACTGGGACCGTTACAACATGGGCCGAAGGCAATCTTTAATTCGGGATAAAAGATCCTCCATAAACTGGATATTGGTGGATCCAGGATGTCGGGCGGAGAAATATTTTTGTATCCTTCCTTTTTTCGTTGGAGTAGTATCTCAGTGGATAAATTGTATCAAGGTTGACCATTAAGTGTCAATGTGGACTTAATGTTCAAAAGGTGGACAAAAAAAGAAATTGGTGGACAATTAATTAAAAATATGGACATAATATTCAAATGTGGACATAAATGAGAAAAGTGGACATATAATAAAAAAATGTGGACATTTAATGTTAAATCTGAACATATAGTAAATAATGTGGAGATATAATGAGAAATATGGACATATAATGATAAATGTGATTATAATGTTTAAAAGGTGGTAAGAAGTAGACACATTAGACACTACTATGGACTCAAGTTTCGCTGGAAGAAGGAACTGTATACTTCTGCAGAATGGTTGCCAATTGGATAGCCTGCTGAGTGGTTGCCTCGCGGCGACGCTATCACGAAACCCAAAGGGTATAAGGCCAGATCTTATTCGGTAGGTTCGTCCGATGGCTGTAACCAGAGTTCCTGTAACCCGCACAAACGTTAGTCCAAAAAATATACAAAATACAGATAAATCACAATAATTACAATGGTTGCCTACATTATTGTAAACATTTGCCACACAAAATACAAAATCCACGGTCCGCCTAATTACAACTAATCACCCATACAACAAATACTACGTAATTACAACTCGCCCCCAAATATACACACATCACCTAATATCCAAACACCCAAACATAATATATATGCAATGGTCCAAATACATATTTAAGGAATTGTACTTGCATCCACAAAAGAAAAGTACTCGCTAAATTAAAAATGGTACTCGCTAAATCCAGAGATTAATACCCGCTAAAAACCAAGAAATGGTACACATAGGAAAGTGTACTCGCCTAAATAATGGGCACAGGTAAGTCACCGGGGAACGCTAAAAAAAGAGAAAGTGAAGGCATGGGAGAGAGAAACTTGAGAGAGAGAAGTGGGAGAAAGAGACTGTGGAGAGAGAAAGAGAGAGTGAAAGAGAGACTGGGAACCAGAATCAGAACTAGAGAGTGGAAGAGAGACGTGAGAGAGGGAGGGAAAGAGAGAAAATAGGGGAGAGAGTGAGTTGGAGAGAGAAAGAGAGAAAAGAAGAGAAACAGATAAAGAAAAAGAAAGTAAAAGTGAGAGAAAGTGAGAAAAGAAATAGAGAGGGAAAGTGGAGAGAAGAAAGAAGGGTCAGCCTGGGTGGGCGCGCCAGTGGCTAAGGGGCACCGTCGATGGCCAGCGGAGAGTCAGCAGCGCGACCCTGACGGAGGAGGAGAGAGGAAAGAAAGATGAGATGAAAAGAAGAAGATGGTGAAGATGGGGATTTTGGTGGTGATGGGGGATGGAGGTGGAGGAACTGAATGATGGCGATGTTAAAGAAGATAGAGGAGGTGGTTGTGGGAGTGGAGGATGTGATGGTGAAGTTGTGGTGGTGGAGATGTGAAGGAGGCGGTGGAGGAATTGAGAGATGGAGGGGAGATGGTGGTGAATTGGAGAAGGTGGTGTTGGAGTGGTGGTTGGTCGGAGTGGGGGGTCGCCGTGCGAAATTCGCCGGCGAGGAGACGCCAGAGATGGGGCCGGTGGTGGGTGGAGTGAACGAAGGAGAGGAAGACGAAATTGGGGAGAGGATAAGTGAGATTGTGTATAAGAGAGAGAGAGAGAGAGAGAGAGAGAGAGAGAGAGAGAAAGAGAGTATTATAGAGTAAGAGAGAGAATTAAAGAGAGATGAAGAGGATAATTGAAAAGAGAGATTAGAGAGAGAGAGGAGACCCGACTGGGATAGAGAGAGGTTGGTGGCAGACGGCTTAATGCGGAAAAGAAAGATTAGGGAAGAAGAAAAGAAAAAATAAGAGAAAAAAGAAAGTGTAGTAAAGGAGAGAAAAGAAAGGAAAGAAAAGGAAAAAAGGAAAAGGTAAAGGAAAAGGATAAGTATGGAAAGAAAAAAAAAAAAAGAAATTAAAACTGGAAAATTAGAAGAAGAGCAGAGAAAGAAAAGAAAAGAGAAGAAAAGAAAAGGTATATAATTAATATTTTAATTGGTCGGTCAAATTTTGACTAATTCAAAAAAATTTCCAAAAAAATTCTAAAATGGAAAATATTAGCCTGAGAAACAATATGAAATTGGACTCAAGGAATTCAATCCAGTTTGTAAGTTAAAAATCTAGGAATCGATCAGTGAATACCAGTCGACACCGATTTTAGGAGATTTTACAAATTAATTCAGAAAAATTCCTGAAATTTTTAAAAAACCCAAGATATTGAAAATTAATATCTGGAATTGAAACATGCCAGTGAACTATCAGGAAGGTCAAATCAAGTAGTTTCACCGGGATCGGGTTCTGCGTTCGGACTCGGGCTAACTCCGACTCCACAAATTACAGATTGATACGAATAATGACAAAAAATGATAATGAAAGAAAAATAAATATTGAAAAAATAGATAAATACGAGCAAAAAATTGGGACACATATCCTTGTATGTATTTTGGGTATGGGGTATTACAACTGCTCTGTTCGTCAATTTTCACCGCCGACAGAATGATATACTAGTGTAGTTTTACATTAAACACTACCTTTCTTAGCAGAGTGCGGCTATTCACACCCACAAAATTACTTAGCACATATGTATATTTAATACACCAACAAAATATCTAAATAAACACTCCCCACTTTTTTTTAAACTATCCTTTTTGTCTTAAATCAATTGTTTTTTTAAAATACCAATTCTGCTCTACCCTTCCTTCCTCAATAAAACAATCATCTCTCCTTTCTCTCTTTCTTATTGAGTGTTAATTATATAGTTAGAGATTAATTAAATAACTTTCGAGTAAGTTTGATGTTTTCAGCTAGTTTGAGTCTTACATCTATCCACACGTGTTTCTCAGTACATTATTAATGCATTCAAACTATAATTAGACAAATAAAAACTATTTTTGCAAAAAAAATGCGAAAAAGAACTTCTAAATCAAAAGCCCAGTCAATCATAAAACAACAAGCAGAAAACAACTAAGTAATCCTACAAAATTTCTATCTAAAATAAGAGAATGCTTGGAAGCTGAGCTAAATACACTAAAAGAACGAATTCTGCAGGAAAACCGGATTTTAATGCATTAGAATAGAACCATCAAATTGAGGATAGTAATGAGGCGGGCACATCAAATTGATTTTTATGTGTTTCTATTATCTTATGTCTGTATTGCACGGACTAGAAAAAAATATTTCCATTAAGCTCACTATTTTTAAGAAGCCCAAAAGAAAATAACAATGTCCCAATTTATAATCTTATTCTTTGTTTGAATACATTAACTTAATATTATTTAGTTATTTTTTTATTCGTTAGCGTAAATTTTTGGGATTTAAGATATATAATGCACAAATTTTTTTTTAGAAAAATAGAATGAACAAATTTGTTCAGGCTATAGGGATCTAAACTTTTTTTAGATATAAAGGCAGAGACTTTGAGCAATAAAACACCAATGAATTACATAAGAGGAAATTTACGGTTCCTTGCTACAAATTTTAAACCAAACATCTGGTGTATAGATTTTATTGAGACTTCGTTGATTGAACTAGCTGCGATGAAATTAAAAAAAAAACATTTAATTTAATAACCTATACGGGAAAACTTACTTTTTGTTTATTTGTCATGCTCTCATGACATTATTTGTTTGTTCATAGCTACCAATGTTGCAATTTTTTGATGGTGCAGACGTAGAGAAATTTTTTAAGGTTCGTGTTAGTGGAGACGAAGCATATATTTAAATAATAAAAAAAACTGAATTTATTAAGAATATGATTTGAGTGGGTGTATTTGTATATTTAGAAATAGAATTCCTATTATTATAATATTAGAATTAATTAATATTTATTTTAACGTTTTGATTGAAGATTAAAATTGTTCAATAACTTTTATTCTCTGTCCATTTATAGCCATTCGATCTCAATCAGGGCACGATCTCTCGTCTCCACCGTCCAAAGCCCTCGAGTCCTACTCCTCGGCGAGGCAAAGCAACAAGACCATCATTTCCTTCCTAGTTCCCACACCCTATGCTGTTTCTCTCTTTTCTTCTCCTCCGCTTCTCGCGATCTCGTAATGCCTCCCTGGTCTGATGTTCCTTCCCTCGCAAGACTCTAAACCTAACTCTATAAATTATCGCATCGCATAAACCCTAGCGTCTGCTCTCGTACGAGAGGAGATGGCGTTCATGGCGGTGCTCGAATCGGATCTGCGGGCGCTGTCCGCTGAAGCGCGAAGGAGATATCCAGCCGTGAAGGACGCTGCGGAGCACGCGATCTTGAAGGTCAGTGTCGGTTCTCAACACAGATCTATATCCTGATCGGTGGTTTAGTTGTTTTTGTTGATTGATTTTCTCCAACCGTGACGATCTTTGGAAAATTTGATCGCAATGCTGAAAATTTGGAGTCTAGTGGTTCATTCAGTTGTTACTTGACCTAATTGGGTTGATATTCGGAAGATTTTCTAGAGTTTCTGAAATTTAGGCCGCGATGCTTCAGTTAAGTTGCGTTGGGCTCTACTTATTGTCACTTAAGCTAATTTCACTGTCTTTTAAATAATCTGCTTGAAACCTTGAACTGTAGACTCTACTTCTTCATGTCAGTTGCAATGGAGTCTAGCTCTTAGCACGGGAGCGAATTACGCTGATTTTGAAATTTTGCTTAAAACCTTGAAAACTAGCCTTGCTCAGCTGTGGTTGAGTTTAGCGATAGGAGCATCTTGCTTAGTTTTTTGAAATTTTGTTTTGAAAATTTCTGGAATTTAGGGTCTTTGCTTCATTTCAATTGCTGTGGAGTCTAGCTCTTATAACTCAGTGCAAGTTACACTGACTGTTGGAAATTAAACTGCACGAACCTTTGAAATTTGGGCTCTAATACTTTGCCTTAGTTGTGCTGGAGTCTAGCTCTTCTTGCTGCCGCAAACTTACACATATCTTGAAAGTTAGGAGCTAATGCCTCATTTCAGTTCTGGTGGATCCTAGTCTTATTATCCAACTGAATTACAATGGTATTAGGAAAATTTGCTTGAGAATTTTAAATTTTGGCCCTAAAAGTTCATCTCTGCTGCAGAGGAGCCTAGTTTTTATCAGTTGACCAAATTATGTTGATCTTTCAGTAATTTGCTTGACTTCTTGAAACTTAGGGCCTAAATATTCATTTACTCGCACATAGTCTAGTTTGGACAGTTTGGAGTAAAACTATGTTCCAAAAGTAAATCTCGAGGAATTTAATAGATTTATCCAATGCAATTTTTTTTGGTGATTTCAAAATATTAGCTCAATGATATTTTGGGTTTGTATTAAGTATGTTGCTTTTGGTCTTGTAGCATTGTAATTAGAGTTGGCTTTATTGTGATATGCAGCTTCGTTCTCTGTCAAGTCCTAATGAAATTGCTCACAATGACGATGTTCTACGGATATTTCTAATGGCATGTGATGTAAAATCAACAAGGCTGAGTGTCATTGGTCTTTCTTGTCTGCAAAAGCTTATATCACATGATGCTATTGCACAATCTGCTCTGAAAGAAATTCTTTCCACTTTGAAAGATGTAAGTCTTCTTTCATTATTTATTGTATATTTCTTTCATTCTCAGGTTTACAATTACTCCCCTACTTTATCATACAAGTATACTCCCCTACTCAAGCATACAAGTATGTTCCATTGCAACTTATTAAAAACTTATTGTACTGGTGCTGCCACCTACTTGGCCATTTAGGTTTTGTGAAAGGCCAGAGTGCACATCTTGAACACATATTCATGTCTTGACTAATAATGCTGGTGATGTGGCTAGGGGTTTTGAACTACAAAGTAGAGATTCTCACAAAGAAATTAAAAGTTTTGTTAAACTCGTTTGCTGCCTTGCAGTGCAGAGCAGGAATAAAGAAGAACTAACAGTAAATAACTGATGATATTAGGGTCTAAAAGAAAATTTCCTATTTTTCTGATATACACTGATTAAACAGATGGATCCAAGGAAAAAGAGAAAAAAATAGGTATAAGAAGTGAGACTCAACACAAGACTCATCATTAATCGCCATACCAGTTCAATGTTGTTGATCCTTTAAATAGGCTATTTCATGTAAACATAGATATACCTAAACCAAAATTTAAACTTTTAGAGAAGTTCAGGAATGATAAAAAAATAACCTGACCTAATTCTTAATGTTGTACACAAGTTCTCCCCAAGAGTCCCTACATAAATCTCTAACAATATGACGCTGGGTTGTGCCACATGCTGGAATAATGGCTGTTACTGGATTCTTTAAAAATTTGGTTACTGGCTGCACTGTTAGGCAGTACGAGTGAAAGTAGAGAAACAAAAACTTGAGAAGACTTGCGTAGGTACTTGGCTGAATGGTGTTGACTCTCTGCAGACGAACCTGAACACAATAGACAAAGGGGGAAAAGGAGAATAGGAAGAGATAACAAGATAATATCACCAAAACTCAACCTCTATGCATTCATTATTAAGTTTTCAATAATTATCTTTTGTTAGGCTTTTAGGATTTGCAGAAGAAAGCTGTTAGCCAACTTAAATAAATCCCAGAAAAAGAAAAATCACCCAACATGTTTGTTGGAATCAAATTATACCGTGAGATACTTCCCTTGTAGATACACGTGGAACATCCAAATTCCTTCTTGCAGGTCCTAAGAACTAATCAATCCCATTTTTAAAGATAAAATTAAGCCTGTCCTTTCCTAAAATAAATATAAACAAACTCCAAACCTTCATTCACATTTCTGTTTTATCTTCTTTTGAGAGGTTCTAGCTAATCTTAACTTTAACTTAAACTCAATCCTAACACAACTTTTGCAGAACACCCTTTCCAATTAATGAAATAACTTGAAATACGCCCCCTAATAAAATACTCAGGGTTATCACCCTTTTTGAGCTGTATCAGAGTGATGAGATGGGCCAGTGGAAAACAGGGTAACTATAAGTTATTGCAGTAAATTCAAGGTTTTGGATCTCCTTAATTGAGTCCATGAGTGGATTTCTTTTTGGCTTCTTTGGCCCTCCAAATAGCAAGGTTTGAGACCTCTACTCATATCTTTTTTGGGTTCTATTGTCCCATTTAAGGCACCAAAGTCTTACTTTCCTGCTAAAGTTATTTGTGCAAAATACGAGGATGAAATATATATCCAGAACACAATGAATTTGTTTGAAAATGGATTGAATTGATGTCTTTATGAAATTGGCCTTTCACTTGCATCATATATCTATAACCTAAGTAATAGAAACATCAATACTTTTTGAGCCTTTAAAGATTGATAAATACCTATGCAGCTAGCACATGAACGGTAAGTCTTACTTATTATTGTTACATTTGCAATGGCATATATATAATACTTCTGGCTACCTATTTTTCTTTAACTTGAAATTCTTTTTCCCTTGGTAATTGTGAAACCTGTAGGGTGATACTTTTGAATGACAATTTAGTAGCTTCCTTCTATATATGGTTTCAAATGGGTGTTTTATGGTTGTAATGAATGCTGTTTCTTTTACCTTTTGTCTAATTTACTTTTTTTTTTTCTTTTCTGTGAGAACGGTAGTTACATTCAGTTTGATCTTGAAACATTTCAGATTATATTTCCATAATAGTTATCCATACAGATGCTTCTTTTTTTGTGTTTAGCATGCTGAAATGGCAGATGAGACCGTCCAACTGAAGACCCTACAAACTATATTGATCATATTCCAGTCACGTTTACATCCTGAAAATGAGGTAACAATGATATTATTCTTATATCTTCAGGATTATCATAATTTTAAGTTTTTAAAATTGTTTATCATGATTTTAATTCTTAAATCCTGTATCTATCTACATAGTTAAATTAGTCACTCTTATTTAGGTCATACCAATGGTGTTAGCAATGTAAGATTTACGTAGAGTTCCTACCACAAAGATGCATGTTTAAGGGGGGAAAAAACATCAATGAGCAAGTTTGAAGAAATTTTGCCAACACTTGGCAAGAGCGATCAACAGGTGTGGATTTTTGTTAGGGAATGAAACATGAGGTTTAAAGCCATCCATTTGAATTGACTACAACTAAACAAATTCTGAGAAGTGGCTTGGACTTGCATGTTTGTGAAAAAGATGTAATATGTGTTAGGATTAGAAGTAGGCTCGAGCAGGCAGCTGCGAGAGGCGCCAACCACAAATATTTGGGGTCTGGACGCAAAACTTAAGGCCCATTTAAATTTCTTGTTGTGCGTGGGTTTAGTACCACCCAACATAACACGGCCAATGGCCCACGTCCCACGGTACAATATGAGTTGGTACCGTGGCCAAGGCATGACCTAAAAGGGGCATGCGTGGGCAATTACTTTTCCCGAATTTGTTACTTACTAAGTAGCAGTAAGTAAGTCTCAGCGTAGTAAACTATATAGCTTATGATTAACTTAATTGTTTAATTTACATCCAAAGTTGGGCACAAATCAGTCAACCTAACATGGTCATGAATCCTAGTTTAGACACGAATAATACACCGTGCATGAATGGTGCAACCCAATTTGGGACACCATGAATTGCACAAGAAGTTCTTTTAGTTAAAACGCTGTCCAACTCGAAGGACATAAGACTTTTTGGTCACGTCAAAAAACCTTGCCGATTGGACCACCATATGCTGCGTACGAATTGGACAGCCTAACTTGGGCATGCATAAGACAACCTGGTATAAATACGAATATTATACAGTAACTTGTGCACGAATGTGGCAACTGAATTTGAGCATGAATGGGATAGCTTGATGCATTTACTAGTTTAGCATGAACGGGTTCATCTATTCAGCACGTGAGTCACCCCATATCCAAAGGACTAGTTAGAGTTCTAGGTCCATGCAGTACATAGGCCGTGCCTTGACTTAGTTAAAATTGTAGTAGCCCTGCCTTTGGTATGACAAGTGACAACTAAGCATGTCGCGCCACATCCTATTCTTCAACAATAATATAAGTGTTAATGATGTGAAACATGTACGCGTGTGTAAATCAGAAATTAGTCAGAGAATAAAACTTCGCAACGCTTCACCAACTATGCGATCTTGGGTAGAAAAACAATTCGCAATTGTACTGTTCTCAATTTTGAATAAACTAAAGCGATTACGAAGTTATAATGGTACAAGATTGTAAAATCAATTTAAAGGACTAGCAACTACACGGCGATCAGAATCTCACAATCTCACTATTTGTGACAGCAAATTAAATCAATAAAATAATAAAGATGAATAACTCACAAATAAAAGACCAGGTTAAGAAAATTATCTATTGAGATGACATAGATCTTAGTGACCTATAGTGGATGCTGATGTGTAGATATCGTCGTCACGAATGCAACGACTCGAATATCGCCTGAATCAGAGTCCGAAGGTGGAAGTTGTGGCCTGAAAACGAAGATGGTGTATCAAGCTTTTCTGTTTCTGTTTGAACTCATTACTGTTCACGCAAGTGGGATCTCCTTCACGAGATTACAACTTAAACTCAAACTCTTTAACTAATCGGGCTCGGGTTGGTTGGATGCTAGCGGGTTGGGTATTGGCTTGAAGCGGGCCGGGTTTTGTAACTTAGAGTGGATCGACCTGTTACGGAGAGAGAAGTTGGGAGGAAGTGGAGGGTTCGACGAGGAGCACTACCGAGAGGAGAGTAGAGGGGGCGGTGCCCTGCGGGTGAAAGAGGCGTCAGAGCACGACAACAAGGGGGGATGAAAGGAGGAGGAAAGGGTGGCAATGGGCTTTGTTGGTGGCAGTGAGAGAACAGTAAGATCAGAGAGGGCAGATGGCGGACAGAGCAGGAGGAGGAGGAATACGCGACGACGGCTCCTGGGCAGGCAGGAGGAGGCATGCAAGTCGGTTATGGTAGCAGCAGCGGCGAGATGTTGAAGAAGTCGAGGAGAAAGAGGGGAAGATGATGACGAAGACTATTGGTGTTTTGGCTGTGGGAAGGAGAAAGGAGGTAGGATGGGTTTGCTTGGGTTGCATGGTGAGAAGAAAAGAAAGAGAGGAAATCAGAGAGAGAAGAGACGGTTGCAGGGAAGAAGAAAGAGGAGGAGAGAGAAAAAATAATAGGGTTAGGGTTTTAAGATGAATAAAATAGGAATAAAATCCTAATCAAATTTTGAGGTAACAAAATCTCACACAAAATAATTTTATCCAAATTCTTCATAATAAATAACTAGAACATGGGTCTATTATAGACTTACAAAAATCTCAAAATCTGGATCTAACCGATGTGGTACTAAAATACTACAAGTTACTAATAAAACCCAAACTAAAGATAGAAAATACATAATGAATCAAAGTGGACTGGCATGCTCTTGTCTTCTTCAGCTCTGGATGTCCGCATCAGTTGTACCACGAGTTCCTACTTCCTCTTCTTTTCTTTTTTATCTCTCTTAAGTCATGTCTAAGGTCTGTGTAGGAAGTTTAAATGGTCCTAGGTTATAGAGATGTTTCTTTTACAAGTCAAAGGTTGTATATGATTTCTTTTACCGGTGACTTATTATGATAATTTCTTATTCTTCCTTTTTATTTTCCTTTACTTTTTTTTTATTAATTGCAAGTTCTTATCATCAGCAAATTGATAGGTGCCTAGATTGCTTATTTTACATGTCTTATTTCATGGAGATGGGATTCCATTTGGTTCTACATTTAAAATTATCCTAATTGATGAACTGTATAGGAATATTTATCATCTTAACTCTTCATTTAGACTCTATCTTTGTCTAGGATAATTCTTCCATTTCTTGCTTTGCATTTAATTTTTTACCCCTTTTATCTTGGTGGGTTTGGGCGGGGGCTGAGTTTATTTCATGAGCTTAGCATGCATGACCAATTGTCACTAGTGATTGCTCATCCTTTTTTGCTGCTGGTTCCTTGTTGGAGAATGATCTATTATCTTACTTGACCTTCACACCTTTATGTGAAGGCAACTATTCTACATGGTTGCTTGGGGGTAGGTATGTAAAACAAACTCAGGTTTGATGATAGGTTGGTAGCCTCTTGTCAAATCTTGGTCAATTCTTTTGTTGGAGCTTTCTCGACTTCAGTTCATCCTCCATACAAACTCATTTTTATGGGAAAGAGGTCAATTTGATGATAATCGTGAACCAAAGATCCAAGTAATGGCACTAGCAGTTGTATAGATCCTTTGTGTTAAATAGGGGTGATTAGTGATGTGACATAAGAGGAGTAAAAAGGGTCAATTATATTAACTTTTTTCTGAATTTTAGGTGATATATCAGGGTAGAACATCGGGCGGTGTGATGTTCCTGGGTACTTAGGTGGTCCTTGAGATGGCCTTAAGGCGTTGACTGTCCAAGCATGTGACTATTCTCACACTGTATTTTAATGATTCCACATTGTCGCTCTCTCATAAGTAGCGCATATTCAATTTGATATATATGGGTGACATCATCAAAGACGATTCTCACTCCCTCATAATTGTGTGCCACAGTTTTAT
This sequence comes from Agave tequilana, assembly GCA_038442645.1. Classification (NCBI taxonomy): domain Eukaryota; kingdom Viridiplantae; phylum Streptophyta; class Magnoliopsida; order Asparagales; family Asparagaceae; genus Agave; species Agave tequilana. The sequence continues at coordinate 142,241 of JAVJIF010006890.1, forward strand.
GAAGAGAATTGCACTCGCACATGGGCAAAAATTATTAGCTGAAAGTAACACCATCTTGAACAAGACACTCTCTTTTTGCCGGACAAGAATCAACTTCACAAAACTATAAAAGCAACATGCAGACCAGAGTCTTTTGCCTTTTGACCACATTGACCACTTCTGGCTTCGAGAGTCATTGAATCAACGTTTGAGATATCGTCTAATACTGATATTTTGGCCCGATTTTGATACTGCTGACAACAATACAAAACGACATTTATGTGCCGAATTTAATACCAAAATCCTACACGACATTGAGATTTCAAACCATGCAATGTGTTATTTTTCTTTCTTTTTTGCTAGGATCTTCCTCTTTCTATGCAACCCCCCCCCCCCCACCCCCCCCCCCCCCCCCCAAAAAAAAAAAAAAAAAAAAAAAAAAAAAACAACGAACACACACACTCAGAGTACTCACACTCCCACTCTCCCGGTGTTTCCCCCTCTCTCACCACATTCATCTTTCATGTAGAATTACTATAACTTGTCGATTTTCATTGGAAGAATCATTCTTTTGAAGAATTATGATGAACCACTTAGAACCCTGTGTGTCCGCCTAGATGTCTATAAGTCCGCCTAAGAGGCTACCTTAGTTAGTATTTGGCTTTTAAAACATTGGGGTGGTTTTGGAGGCGAGTTTAGTCTTAGGTGTAGGAGAAGGTTCACACTTTCTATGTTGCACGGACACGACAACGTTGAAATAGACACGACACATGGACACGCGGCAAATTCTTAAAAATACACAGGATACGTGTGTCCGACACGCGCGTCCGAAACAACACGGCTCTATGATAGAAGTGTCCGTGCTACATAGCACACTTCACAGCTTCCTAAAGAGTTCAGTATAAGCTTCTAGGCTGCTCCAGTAACCTAACTAAAAGTCGCACATCGAACTTATTGGATTGGAACATTGTCTAATTACTAAAGGGTTGGAGCAGAAAAGGAAGAGAAAAGTAAAGGGTAATGCAATGTGAATTTGGAGCATTATGGCTCTAATTCCCCAAATGAGAGATAGATAAAATGCTGGTTGAGCTGCTGGAGCTTGTGCTCGGTTTATTATGAGTACAGGAGATTTGGATTTCTGGTCCCAGGGACTGGCTTTGACATTCTCGCTTCGAACAAATTAATGTTTCTGCATTAGTGCCTGAGTGCCCCAGTATTTTGATGTCATGTTTAGGCGTACATATATTTCTATCATCTGTAGTTTAACTAGTCATTGAGTCTTAAAGTGATGTCTGGATCATCTTCTGTTGGAGACTTTTGATCCCTGGTACACTACAAGTGATACCTTGATTTGACAAATGTCTTTCTGAATTATGTTTTATTGGAGATTCTTTTGCCGGGTACTGCATTGTTATAGAAAGCTTTTTTTTTTTTGGGAGAATTCCTCAGCTGCCTGATAGGGTTTGAGGTACTTAAAGCTCTTCAGTGCAATAGAATTACGTATCTTCAGGTTGGAATCTAGCCTTTTCTTATAAATCCTTGTTTAAAGGGCACACATGCAGGAAGCTTTATGTCCCTTTGTCATGTTGAATTTAAAATAGGAGTTGCCCTTTTCTTTTTTGTTTTCTGTATAATAGCTTTGGCTTACTTTGTTCCAGAATGATATGGCTCATGCTCTTGGTATATGTTTGCGTCTACTTGAAAGCAGTCGATCTTCTGACAGTGTGCACAAGTAAGTTGAATATGAAGTCATTCATATTCTTCTGGGATGAGGTGTATCCTGTAATATCTGATTCCTTATTTCATCATCTAGCACTGCTGCAGCTACCTTCAGACAAGCAGTTGCCTTGGTCTTTGATAATGTTGTTCGGGTGGAATCACTTCCCTCTGGCAGAGTTGCCTCAGGAACTCTCTCATCGCGAACTAGCTCTGTCACCGATGATGTTAGTCGCAGCATCAACAACTCAGCGTATGGAATTTCCTTTTCGGATGTTACTTCTTTTTCGTCACATACTTGAATAAGTGCATGCATTACAATGTGCATCCATGTATAGCAGCTTGATTTTCATGCCTCCACCTTTCCTGTACATAAAAAACAAGGGTTCTGTAACAGGTCGCTAGAGAATGATGCTGTCCCTACAGAGCCAACACTACGGGAAGGCCTGAGTAGAGCTGGAAAACTTGGGCTGCTTCTGCTTGAAGACCTGACAGCGCTTGCTGCAGGTGGATCTGTATGTGCTGAATGAAAGCTAGTTTTTGAATTACTAAACAAAATTCATATATATGACGTTCAATCTGTTATAAGAGCATCAAAACTTTCTTGATGCTCTCTATTTTAGTTATCAAAAGTTTATCATCCACAGCCATATTAGTTACTATTTAAATGAAATTCTGTATGCTAATAATATCAGTTGGTGTTGTTTTTCCAGGCAACCTGGTTGCGTGTTCATTCACTTCAGCGAACATTTGCTCTAGATATACTTGAGTAAGCATTTTGCCCATGTTTTATGGTATTTGTTCTCTAATAAGATACCTGCATCATATAATTTATCCATGTCCGCTGTTGGATATCATTTTTCCATTTACCAATTTATTATTATCTTTTCAAGTATCTCGGGTAATGAGATTTTTCTACAGCATTAATTGTCTAGTCATCACAGCAAGAAGTCTTATTAGTTATCAGACATTCTTCATATTGTTTATTCCCTGGCATGCTGGTATAAACTAAGAAAAGAATTATAATAGAAGAGAACACACATCTTATGAGCTTGCTTATATGCTCAAATTCACATCTTTGATGGGTGAGCTTCTGGACCTACCCACCTTATCATTTGAAGCTTTGGCACACATCAATATAACATTCTTAGCAGTATAACAATTGTCTTGTTTGAAACTTTTTTTTTTATCTAACATTCGAATCATATAAGATATTGTCTATTGCTTATAGTTTGTTGGTAATTTACTCCGAGTCTGGTATCTTGGTTGTTGCTTAATACTCAGAAAACAATGTTTTGCAAAGTGAAAAACAGAGTGAAGTGGGAAAGTAGGACTTAGGGTGTTGGGGCTTTAGCTTAAGAGGTAAATATTGCTAAGGCTATTTTTTAGATTAATTTTAAAAAACAACTATAACATAAGTGAATGGAAAGTGGAAAGAATAAAAAATGAAAATAAGATACTTTTTATGATTCAATTTTATATGCAATATCAAAAAATGTATTAAAATATCTTAGGAAAAATATAATAATACCTCATTAATGTAAGATCTAAGAAAACATGGATGAAGGTAATACGACAAGATATAAAGGCTAAGGTCTTAGTGAAGGCATATTGCTCGATAGGAATGAGTGGAGAAAGTTGTTCCATGTGCCCGATCCGGAGTAATTCTCTTTTGGTTCATGTAGCCTACCCCAAATACTTGAGATAAATGGCTTAGTTGTTGTTGTTGTTGTATTAATGTAAGATCTAAGAAGACGAAGTTAAATTTAAAATTAAGTCATCATATCATCCAACATGAAAAGTTTCACAAGCTATGCATGAATTAAAAATGAACACTATAGTGATAAGAAGATGAAAATAAATGTCAAAACATGTACCCTGCAAAATGAAAAAAAAGTTGATTATAAAAGGAAGAGGTGAAATTGCGGGTTTTTTTTAAAAAAAAAGTCATAACTATAAAATACAAAGAAAGAAGAAAATAAAGAATTTCAAATGATCTATATTAGTTATATGCAATAAATAATAAAACAAACATTCATTTTTCAATTTTAAAGAGTGAAGATAACAATGAAAATCTTTACAATATTTTTTTCATATCGACACCTGCGATGTTTGATAATTTTGTTTTCATCCTGGTCAAATGTATATATCCATTTTGACACTAAATTCCTTTCAATTGGGCCAGAAACCCACCCTTGTTAGTCACTCAATCTATGTATGAAAAGATACCTAGAATATTTTCTAGATTCAAATCCGACAAAATTACCCCACCATCTTCTCCCCTTCTTATTAACTTTTAAGCCCTTAACCTCCTAGCGTAGGTCGAGGCACGTAACATTGGCAGCATATGCACAAGATGAATCTTGCACACATGTGAAGCCTGGCAATCAATTTAGAGCAATCAGCTAAATGGAGGATACATATAGTTTCTAATATGCTTTACAACCACATTATAAGACTCAATTTCGATTCATACCAACAAACATAATTTTTAAAGTTTCCTAATTCTTCTCCACATTACTCATCTTTGCAATGACTGGACTCCTTAGTCAAAAATCTTGATGCAAATTTGAATCTGAGAACAACGACAACATCTCTGACTAGCGGATCACACACGATTTTATACTATCCTCACTTAGAACTTTTATGACAAATAAGATAGAGGAATACTTACTTGTAATCAAGATCATAAAACATGTTCTATCTTGTGGCAAGGGATATAAAATGTTTAAAATCACACACTATCAAGACTTTGCCATAAAATAGAGATTATTATGCAATGTCTTAAATTCATGTGTTGTAATGATTCACTTATGAAGAACTCAAAATCATTATGAAATCACACGAGAATCACAATATCACGTGACCATAAGTTCGAAATTCTCTTAAAGAAATCACAACGTGGAAAACAGATGTTTGTTGCTTATAGCAAATTCACGATAACAAATGGCATAAGTTTGCAGCACTTTCATGAAGTTACTATATGGGAATTACAATTAGGGGTGAGCATAGTTCAGATATAACTGAAATACTCGACCTTATATATATCATCCCACCCAAATCTCAATCCCTAACTTTGCAGTCTGCCCTAATTCTCTCCTCCTCACTACAACTCGCCGCCTCTCTTCTCTCTCCTCCGATCCAAGCCCGCCTCCTCTCCCGATCATCTCTTTTCCGCCTCCTCTCTTGATTCTCTGTTGTCTTTGCGATTAATAATTCGATCGATGTCGTCCTTGTCGATGGGAAACCCATTCGGGCGTCGTCGGAGGCGGCGGAGTCCGGCCGTGGCTATCGATGTCGTTGTCAAGCAAGAGGATTCAGAAGGAGGGGGGGTTGAACGCGGAGCCCCCTCCAATTGCTCTGCAGGTCCCAAATGCGACAATCTTTGCAAGTGGGTATCTGCAATCATCAGACCACTAGGTATCTTCATCTCAAATATCTTAATTCTCAAAGGTGCTGCCTTTCTCTTAATTCAAGCTCAAATTCCACCCCTTTTGATCTAATGAGAGTTTAGTTATGTAATTGAAGTATTTTTACATGTATAAAAATAGAAATTTAGTATCTTTGGACAATTCAACGTTGTATGTTTAGCTGTAGGTTGAAATAATTGAGATTTCTAAATTGAGGTATGAAAAAGGTTGTGTAGGTTTGGCTTTATGAAGAGATATTTCAGTGAGTTTGGCAAGACACACATAATAATTAGAGGAGTAGATGAGTTGGGTATTGTCAAGCCTAGCTTGATGTTATTTCAAGGTGAGTTCTTTTGTAATTTCAACCTTGAACCTCATGTTTAAGCAAATTTGTCTTAGATTTCTGTTGTAATTTCAAGCCTGAACCTCTCGATCATTTCCTCTCTTGAACCAAAAAACTGAAAAATCCGAACCGACCGAACCGAGACGGTTTGGTTCGTAAGTCTAATTGGTTCAGTTCGATTTTGTAAAAATCAGCAAAAATCGAGCCGAACCAACCGATGCTCACCCCTAGGCGTGTGTGCTATTGTATTCCAAATAAGGATGTGTTATTGTAAATCACAACAACACATCCTTATTTGGAAATACAATAGCACACACGCCAGTAGAAGCCCCTCACACGTCACACTAAGGCTACAAAATATTGCCTAGTAGCATGGAAGGCGCATAATCACTTATTAGTCACTTGGGACAGAGTGCATCTGCCATAGCTTGCCTGCCTAAAGGCTACTTCATTTATGTTTAAAGCCCACTCTCACATTGCCCAAAGGCCACTTATTTATTTCACTCGATAGTGTATGACATGCTTATATTAGGACATGAAACTCTAGAGGTGGCCCCATAATTCCAGAGGAGGCCCTATGGGTTCAAGAGGTGGTCCCTGTCATAATGATGTGACACTTAGCTCCTTACATCCCTGAGTTCAATCACTCCATTGTGGAGTTTTGAGGGGTTTCAAATATTAAAACAATACTTATCACTCTTTCGCACAATAGTGCCACTTTAAAATGCTATCACTTCAAAATAAGTAGCATTAGGTATTGTAAATTCACTTTCACTTGCTCATATCAGCTAATAGAGAAAAATCCACAAGCTTCCGATAGCACAATCAAAATCCAATTCCCTATCATTTTAAAAGTCACATTGAAGGTTTAAAATTACTTGATATGATTTCTATTCTGTAAGTAGCACACTTAAAAATGCATTTCTAAATCTCATTTGCAATATTATAATTTTTCAATGACATATGGATAATTATCTATCACGTAAAGCATGAGACAATAAAATTTCAATGTATGTCACTAATAAAACACCCTTATCATGGTTTGATCCATCACTTTTATAATTAAAAGCATGAGACAAAATCATTTGATAATATTTCCAAATCAATTATTTCCTTTTACATAAATAGACTTATGCAAATAAACTGTTTCAAAATAGCATAGTGAGAGATAGTGTACTCACCTATAAATGATTCAAAAGTCCTCTCACTAACCCAAGTCAAATATATTTTGAGAAATTCCTAAAATATGACAATAGTTAGTTCCATTAAAAACCATATTATATTACTTACATAACCCCATTTCTCATGGATAAGGTGGCCAAAACACAATTCAAAGACTCGGCCGAGTCGTATCCGTCTCGGCCCGCTCCGAGACGAGTGCGAGTCACGAGTCGGTCGACTCAACTCAGAAGAGACCAACTCGGCCGAGAATCAGAGTTGACTCGGTCGACTCGGCTGATTCACGGCCGAATCGGTCATGACTCGCCGAGTCGACTCCGATTCTCGGACTAGTTGGCTCGAAACATATATTCACCCGTGACGAACATGTATAAAGAAAAAAAAGAAAAGAAAAAAACTTACCTCTCTCTCGTTCAGATCTGGAGATCGCCGCCGCTGCCCGATCGTCGTCGCTCGGATCTGAACTCCGCAGCCGCCCGATCGCCATCGGCCGCTCCTCCCCAGCCCAGGTGATGTTCCTCCCTCTCTCTGTCTCTTTCCCTCTCCCCCTCTGTCTCTCTTTCCCCCTCCCTCTCTCCCCCGCTCTTTCATCTCCTCTCTCTCCATCTCCCGTCTCTCTCTGTCTCTTTCCCTCCCCCTCATTCTGTTTCTCTCCCCACTCTCTCAACCGCTCTCTTTCTCTCCCTTTCCATCTCCCCTCCCCCTCCCTCTCTCTCCCCTCCCCTCTCTCTCTCTCTCTCCCTGTTTTCAATCTCTCCCCTCCCCCCTCCGAGGTATAAGAGAAGCAGATGATGATAGTGGTGGTGAAGATGTGAGGGTTTTATCTAGTTCTAGTAGTAATGATGATGAAGATGGTGATGATAATGATGACAGTGATGGCAGCGGCGGTAATGACAATAATGAGAGTAACAATAGTACTGATGGAGGAACTTATAGTCTTGAAGGTTATATGCATATGTTGAGCTTGAAATCAGGCCAATATTATGGTGTGACATATATCCATGACTACAGACCACAACTTGAGAGATCTACAGCGCTAGTATCGGTTTTATCTACTTACCGCAGAGATGATTATGATGATTTTGTGTCTCATCGCAATTCAATGTGAAAATAACTACATTAGCATGTATTTATGAATGTAATTTATGCAATTTATTATATTGTGCATGTATTTTGATATGCTTCTACCGATGACGCGTGTATTTATACTTTAGCTTTATGTTTAGTGTGCTTGGTGATATGTTTTAGACATGTGATACATGAATGTGGATATTCACATTTTTTTAAGATTTGTCGTGATTTTTTCAGAATTTTTTGAGCTTTCTATGTAGCTTTTTGCGCGTATCGTCCGAGATCGATCTGTCTCAGTGCCCGCCGAGTTGGCGGCCGAGACCGCGATTGTGAACCCTGCCAAAACCCATGGGGTGGGTTAACATTAGTTCCTAACATTTGAGAGGTTTTTCATATATTTTTTCTGAATTGTTTTACCATTTTTAACTCAAAATGGGTTTTTGGGCAATTTCTCAAGATTTCAGGGCCGTTATGTAATTACATGAGTTCTGTTATATACTGATTGAGGTCTATTACGCAGATTTCCTTTTTGTTTAGGCATTACCGCAATTTTGTTTACAAAAGAATGTTAAATGTTCAGTTAGGGCTTGATATGTAATTATCCAACGGCTATGAGTGGCCATCCACCAGCAGTGACGGCGGTCATCGGTCGTCACCAACGATACCCTTGCTGGAAAAGTTCTTTTTCTTTTTCTTTAGATCTTCCTTTCATGAATTTCTTCCAAAAGACATGATCTTCATCTCTGTGTTTCCTTCATTTCTATTAATCATAATAATAACTTTAAAATGTTCAGTTGGGGCTTGATATGTAATTATCCAACGGTTACGCGCGACTACCCACCAGCATTGCCGGCGGTCATCGACTCGTCACCAACGATACCCTTGCTGGAAAAGTTTTTTTCTTTTTTCTTTAGATCTTCCTTTCATGAATTTCTTCCAAAAGACATGATCTTCATCTCTATTGTGTTTCCTTCATTTCTATTAATCATAATAATAACTTTTTAAGAGAAGATGTTGATAATTCTGATCACAGTTGATGGGCTCCTCTCTCACTCTCACTTTCATTCTCACTCTTTAGCTCACACGAGGAGAAGGGACAACCCAGGCCTTATTTTCTTTATAGAGCTAGACGCTTGTGAGACAAGGAAACCAATCTTGCGCATGGTCACCATAGAACTCAGTTTGACATGTTGAGACCAAATTGTAAAAGATGTGATTTTTATTTTCATTATTAGTAGTTCATGTTATGGGTTACTACATTAACCCTTGAGGCTAATTTGGTCTTTTGACCCTCTCCCCGTTAGAAAACAAACTGGTAACTAACAACAGTTGGTTTTTTCCCAACTTAAATAAATTTAGGTGTCAAAATGGAATATAACGATTTCAGGAGTGAAAACAGAATTATCAAAGATTTTAGATGTTGATATGGAAAAAACAATATAAAATTAAGAAATTTGGCAAAAAGATGGGGTGGAGTTAATTATTAAACATTACAGAATAATATTTTGAATACTTTTAAGAACTCTTATCCTTATAAGATCCTTTAGCGATTAATTTAATAGTTGGCTATAGCTACAACTGTATAGAGGTGAGGGAGATGTAATATATTGCAGAACACATCTCTATCCACTTTTGCCCAATAAAAAGTGGGTTGAAGTTGATTTTTAAGCCTTTGAGGCGGGAAAGTGGGTTTCAAGTCTATAAAGTGGGCTGAAGCGAAGCACCCACTAGGCTGATTTCGCGAAACAAGGCTTTACTGGGGCTTTTTTCCGATAGTGCTCGGGAAATACCTGGATATTTTATCCACCTAACTTTAATACCTAGAAAAGTCTCATCTTTATTTTGTTTTCTTTTAAATGTATATGGGATTTCATCCATTACGCTGAAATTTATACAATAAACTTCCTAATCCATTTATTTGTAGTTTTCTGACACGTTCGACGGTTTCTCCATTAAAAGGATGGTTTTCTATATTTTTTTCTTACTATATATATTTAAAATTTTATTTCCAAAATGCATATTAGGCCTTTAATCATTTAACAATCAGAAATGCTTATTAAGAAATTGAGATCTTTTTGTATGCAACTGTGATCTTTATTAATCCCATGTTGTAACTTCATATTTAAATGTTAAGAGATGAAATAACAAATAGGATATAGTTTACATTTGATGCCATCTAATATGCATCATTTTGTCTTTTATATTATTTTATTAATAATGATATTCAGTGTCCCAATGTGATTTATTGGAATTGTCTTTTTATGTTTTTTTAAACTCCATATGTTTTCCCTTGTAAGAATTTGACCTACATGTATTTTACGGCTTCTGTTAACCACCAAAGTTAACATGTCTTGCCAGGACCAAAACCGGTCTGACCAGTCGTTTGTGATCTCTTTAGGAAAATTGCAAAACCTAACCGAACATAGATATGGCACAACGCCCTTGTCCATAAATAATAATTACAACCTACATGTATTTTACAGCTTTTGTGATCCACCAAAGTTAACATGTCTTTCCGGACTCAAAATAGGCCTCATCAGTCGTCTGTGATCTCCTTAGGAAAATTGCAAAACCCAACCTGAACATAGACATGCCACAGCACCCGGATCCATAAGTATGCAACATAAATAGATCAAGGTATCATTTACCAGAAGTACATATTCACGAAAATCTTCCCAGTCTGTACACACACTTGTAAATCAGTACATGAAGCCAATTTATCAGTCCAAGGTTACGAGTTTATAAATTTACATGTCACAACTTGAGCACCAAGTCATAAATACATTTACCATTATACTGATAACCTAAGGATACCCAATTCGCTGTTACACAAGCTTCCCAAAATACAAAATACGACATAAGTTACAAACTAAAATACGTATCATGGGTTCTACTCTCTATTAGCCAAGCTTCACAAAAATATAAAATACCAAATGAGTTACAAAACTAAAATACATATCAGGGAGAATATCCATGAAGTTAACATCGCTGCTGCATGCAAAAGTTTTGATGGTTACTGAGTTCTTCGAGGCCGCACTAATCTCAAAACAAAATGTATAATACATAAAATAACTAAAGACTCAACCAGTACTGAACTATGACAAGTAACTTATGTGAAACAAATTAATAGCAATTTGGAAGTAGAAATGATTAATTATCATGAGCCAAATTTGATAATTTACATGGAAGTTGTAGAGAAATAGAAACCCACAAAAGACAGATATTTTATTCATGTGGATAGATATATATAGAAGACAAGAAAGGTTTATGGGTAATAACCCAATAAGGCCTATAAGGGTAATAACCCAATACTAATAACCCAACTTAACACTCCCCCTCAAGCTGGAGTATAGACATCCAACATGCCCAACTTGTTACATAGATTAGAAAATACCTGAGGTGAGACAACTTTGGTAAGAAGATCAACCAACTACTTTAAGGACAGTGTGAACCGGAATGTAATCACCTTTTTGGTCCAAGCGTCTCTGACAAAGTGACAATCAATCTCAATGTGTTTGGTCCTTTCATGGAACACAGGATTCTGGGCAATATAGATGGTAGACTGATTATCACAATGCATAGTCATGGGTCTAGGTTATCTGAAACCAAGATCCATCAGTAGATTTTTAACCATAACATCTCGCATGACGTATAAGCCATAACTCTATGCTCAGCTTCTGCATTCAAGCGAGACATATCATCTTGCCTTTTGCTCATCCAAGTCACCATATTTCCTCCAACAAAGGTGCAATAGCCAATAGTGGACTCTATCTCCTCGGTCACCAGCATGACCTAAATCAGTGTATCTAGAAATACGTACATGCTCATGTTTCCTGTACACTAACCTTTTTCCTGGAGAACTCTCATTGCAGCTAACCAATGGATCTCTCTGGGCTGATGCATGAATCTACTCAGTACACCTACATCAAAGATTATATTTGGCCTAGTAACTGTGAGATAGATCAATTTTTCAATCAATCTCTTATATCTTTCTGGATCGTCAAGTGTATGACTGTCATCAAATTATAAATCCACATTGGCTTCCGTTGGAGTGTTAATAGGCTTGCATCCCAAAATCCTGTTTCCTCTAGAAGATCTAGATTATATTTTTGTTGGGAAAGAGTACACTGTGTTCTTGATGTGCAACTTCAATTCCCAGAAAATATTTTGGAAGTCCCATGTCCTTGGTCACAAAATGACGCTTAAGATGTATCTTAGTCTCCAATAGCCCAGCTGAATTACTCCCAGTCAGCAAAATGTCATCAACATAAACTGTCATAATTACAATGTCAGACTTTGTGCACTGAATGAAAATAGAGTGATTTGAATGACATCAGTGAAAACCAATACCAAAAGTGGTAATGCTGAATTTTTCAAACCGCGCCCTTGGATTTTGCTTGAGATATATGACTTTGAGGCGACAGACTTTGGTCTCCCTCTAAGCAACATAACCTGAAGGTTGCTTCGTATAAAATTTCTCCTGAAGATCCCAATATAAGAAGGCATTCTTGACATCCAATTGGAACAAGGGCCATGACAAATTGACAATAATGGAGAACAGAATCCTGATAGAATTCATCCTGGCAACTGGCGAGAATGTCTCAAAATAATCAATGCCATATGTCTAAGTATAATCTTTAACCACGAGCCTGGCATTATATCTATGTACAGATCCATTTGGGCGGTACTTTAAAGTAAAGACCTAGCGACAACCAACAATAACATCATCTGTGGGTGTCGAAACTAACTCCTAAGTTCCTTGAGAAGTAAGAGCTTTCATTTCCTCATCCATAGACTACTTCTAGGCATGTATCAATAAAGCCTCTGTATAAGACTTGTGTATAGACTCTGAAGACAAAGATAGAGCAAACTGACGAAAAGTGAGGTTAAGATGATCATAAGAAATGAATTCGAAATAGGGTGATTAGTGCAAGACTGTTTTCCTTTTCGAAGGGCAATGAGAATATCAAGATCAGATGGAGAGACTGATGGTTGAGGAGCAGGACCGTCTACTGGAGAGAGGTTAGCCGGAACTGGTTCGAGGCAGAAACTTTTCGGCGATGAGTGTAGACATATCTGAAATTCTGAACAAGCTTTGATTCAGGTGGTTCTGGAGCTTCTACAAGAAGCACTGGCAGAGAAACAGTAGAAGTATGGGCATGCAGCGATACAAACAGTGAAGGAGGAACCATCTCAGATGTAGTGGTAGAAACCTGTGGAGAGAAAAATAGACTAGACTCAAAGAATGTAACATCAGCAGACATCAAATACTTCCTGGCGGAGGATTATAACACTGGTATTTTTTTGTTCTAGAATACCCAACAAAGACACGTTTTATAGATCTAGAAGATAATTTGTCTAACCCAGGAGACAAGTCCTGAACAAAACAAGTACAACCAAAACACGGGGAGTTATGGAGAATGGTGTTTTGTTAGGATAAAGACAAGAGAATGGAGATTTTTTTTATTGAGAATAGAAGACCGATTAATCAGATGATAAACACTTAACACAATATTAGACCATAAATATTTTGGAACACATATATGGATCATGTTCTAATGACATCCAGAATATGTCTATATTTGCATTCACAACTCCATTTTGTTGGAATATATGAGAACAAGAGGTCTGATGAATAATCCTATTTTTGGAAAAAATAGATACATCCTTTTTAACATACTCTAAGGCATTGTCGGTACGAAACACACGAATTGAAGTAGAAAATTGATTTTTTATTTCATTAAAGAAAAGTTCAATAACACTGGAAACTTCTGACCTCTTTTTTAGGACATAAAATCAAGTCATACTAGAGTAGACATCAACAAATAGTAGAAAATATCTAAAACTCTGAATAGAGGCCAAACGACTAGGACCTCAGACATCAGAATGGTCCAACTCAAATGCAGAACTACTACGATTATTAACACGACTCTGAAAGGTAGCACGATGATGTTTAGCTAACTCACTAGACTCACAACCTAAAGAAGTAGCAGTGGACTCAAAAGGAATAACAGATCGAAGCTTTTGTACCGAAAGATGACCTAAGCGCCAGTGTCAAAGTAAAACTGGATCAGGCTGACCTGCATCCAAGCCCGTAGGGGTCACTCGATCATCCAAATAGTATATGCCTCCTCACTCATATCCCGAACCAATCCTCTTCCCAGTCGATAGGTCCTGAAACACACAATGAGAAGGAAAAAAGGTTACTTTGCAGTTATTATGTTTAGTAAACTGACTGATAGATAAGAGACTAATAGGAAATCATGAAACATATAGGACATCAGTAAGGGTCAAGGATGGAGTAGTCTGAACTATCCCATTTCCTAATACAGGAGAATGGGTACCATCAACAATTTTAACAGAGGGGTGGACACGTGACAAATTTAATGAAACAAACTCTTGTTTAATACCTGTCATATGGGATGAGGTTCTTGATTCTAATATTCAGGGCTTATGAGGAGAGGCAGTATAGGCGTGCATATCTGAAGCAGATGCATGAGTTGCTGAAAGATCGTTCTGAGAGAACTCTAGCAGTTGGAGTCTATCATACTCTTCCCGCGATAATACAACCATGAAAGAGCTAGGAATAGCAAATGAAGAACCCTGAGGAGTACCACACGAGGCAGAAAGACCAGAATCAGATAGCTTTTCCCAGTCAGGTTGACCATATTTCTCCCAACACTTCACGGAGATGTGATTACTGTGTCCACAAGCCTACATTGTCGTGGTCCTTTCTCAGAGGCACTTTGTTTGCCTCCATAAGAACCACGTCCTCGTTTTTTAAAATCGCGTCCACGACCTCTGCCACACCCAGAAACCACAGCAGACTGCTCAATAGATGGTGCAGAGAAAATATCAGCTCCAGTAGATATCTGCATAACTCTCGAGAAGGTAGCAGTCAACATGGAATACTATCTCCTCCCAGTATCTGACCCCGTGCCTGGGATCGTAGTGTAGAACTCAAGCTAGATAGAAATCTTGACACTGCGAGATCCTGATGATATCCTCTCAGTGTCGTTGTATTAGTAACAACAGGATGATGCATCTCTAACTCATCGATTACACTTTTGAGTTCTTCATAGAACTCAGGCACGGATTTGTATCCCTGTTTGAGCTCAAACAGGCGCTCTTAGATCTTAAACACCCTCGAGGGGTTCTTCTCATTACCATATATCACCTTTAGTGTATCCCACATCTCCTTAGCAGTATTCAAGAACATAATACTAGTATACTACTACTAATCTTCTCTTCTAGACTGTTGAGAAGTCATGTCATCACAGAATAATCTTCAGTAAGCCAGGTCATATAATAGGATCTGTAGTAGCGGGTGGAGTTTAACGGAGATGAGCCAATTTATTTTTAGCGCTAATGAATATACGGAATGCCTACGCCCATAACAAGTAGTTGGATATATTCAACTTCATCGTAGTCCCCAATATTGTCTTGGGAATAGAAGTCTCAGCCATCAGAGAGGAGACAGTGGAGTAGGAACTTGTAGTCCCAGACATAATGGCCAGTTGTAGAGATCACCCGAAATTAGCCAGTAGTAAACAATCAGTAGTGAAGAGAAATAAGTAACTTAGTTACCATATAGTAGCATAGATAGCCAGATTAGTATCAAGGACCCAAATAATCAACCTTAAATAAGCCGATCAGATGTAAAAAAAATGTGATTTTCAAGTAGAAAACAAATCAGATCTCACCAGAGAAGTCTTGTAGAGCGTTTAAAAAGCCAGATCAGATTTAAAAAAAATCTGATTTTTGAAGGGTTGCAACAGCTTTTGGAGAGGTGGGAGGGGTGGCGGTACTGTTGGAGCAGAAAGAATGGTGGCGACACTTGTTGTAGGGTGTAAAGCAGGTTGCGACACTCAATGTTCTAAAAAGCAGTTTCAGTACGCGCGCGATTCGAGAGCGCATAATGCTTAAACGGTTTAAAAGGTGATTAAACGGATTACATGTTTTATTATTATTTTAATATATTAATATTATTATACTTAAAACATGCAAATATGAATTCTATAAACTCCCAAAATAGCATAAAAGATATAGCAAATATAATTTGAAAAACTAAATTGCAAGTACTAAGAGGAATTTAAAAAGTAATGTCAATTAGTTCAAAATACATCAATATATCTCCACCTCCAACAACTATAGTTAAAAAATGCTTTTTAAATGAAGAAATATATATATATATATCTTTCAAAAAGCAACATACTTTCAAAAACTTTGGTTCACTGCTAGATGTAACTGCAAGTAATGTGCAACTTTATCCTTCTCTCGCTTGAGGCACTCTTTATCTTATTAAAAGAAACAAAGACCATTTGCAAGAACCTGGGTAAAATATATGCACGCGAGAGGAAAGAGAGCTGACCAGGAGGAGGTTGCCGTCGACGCAGGGAGAGGTCGTCGTCGACGCTTTGATGATGACCAGAGAGCTGATCGCAGGGGGAGGTCTTTGTCGACAAAGAGGGAGGTCGCGGTGGGAGGATCAACCGCAAGGGGAGGTCGCGTCGAAGGGGGAGTTCGCCATAGGATGATCAATGCTTTGTGAACTTATTCATCGTCGAGCTTCGGGAGCCCTAATTTCCCAGGAGGATCGTCGCTGCCGTGAACTTCGGGAGCTTCAGATAATGGCTTCGGGCTTCGTCGTCTCGTCGCCATGAGCATTGAGAGCTTCTTCGTGAGATTCAGGAACTTCGTCGTCGTCGCCGCAGGAGGATCGAGGATGCAGATAAATTTAGGGCTCGCGAGTCCTAATTCTCCAACACGTGACAATTTATACCCTCAATTATTGGATCGGATTTGAGTTCAGTTAGCTTAATGGGTTCGAATTCAATCCATTTTGAAAACTAAGGTTTAAATTGACGCTAGTTAATCACCGATTAGACGCTTAATAATCATCACTTAAGCGAATTAATCGCATGACCGAGTAATCCGACCGCTTTCTTCAAGTTCTGTTCGGTTTCAGGCCGAAAACATTTAAGCGGGCGATTAATCGGCTTCTTAAATCTTTTTTTAGAACACTGGCGACACTATATGGAGCAAAAGGAGATGGTGGCGGCACTTGTTTGAAGGTGGCGACAATTGTTGGAGGGCGTGGAGGTGGTGGCGGGGCAATTTGGAGGTGGCGGGGCAATTTGGAGCTTTGGAGGTGGCGGCGGCAATGTTTGGAGGATCTGGAAGGAGAATTTTGAGGAAAGTAAGAGAGGAAGTGATGGATTTCGGGGTTAGGTTTCTCTTGTTCTGATACCATGTAGAGAAATAGAAACCCTCACAAGAGAGAGATTTTATTCATGTGGAAGATATATATATATAGAAGACAAGAAAGGTATATGGGTAAGAACCTAATAATCCAATGCTAATAACCCAACTTAACGTAAGCAAAGAGTGTGAAAGTGATACAAATATGTTGAGTTTGTTGACATATGCAATACAATGTTAGACTCTAATGTGATGGATATTATACAAGAGTCACATCCCAATGGGTCAACACCTTGTGATCCTGGTGAGAATAACAAGAAGCACAAGATCTAATTTGGCACTTTAGGTCTTGATGAATGAGTATAAATAGTTTAGATGCATGAGAAAGTGAGAATTGATTAGGAATGATGGATTTCTCAGTCAAGATTCAAGAAGACTTAAGTTCATCAATATCACTCCTTTTTGATTTGGAAAATATAACTGCAAGTAAGTCCTAAAAGATTTTCTTCAAAGGTTGTTTGGTGAGATGAATCCACTTGTATTTACAGATACTAGAAGAGAAGGTATATACAAGAGGGTTCAATGTAAAAGGAATCCTCAAACAATCAGTTAAATGCGGAACAAGGTACGAAGGGTTGACTGCTGAAATCATTGAGTCAATTAGATGGCACATTGCAATAAACAGGGAAAATGTCATTCAAATTAGTGGATGATTTGATCCGATTGCAGTTCCTTCTCATAACAGTCAAAGGAGGTGACCATTATGTTGGTTTTGTACAGGACATTGCATTTAATTTTGAATCTCTCTCCAACGGTCTAAAATAGATTGTTCTTGTGGTCGATCAAAGTGCAAGGCGACAATATTTTACATGGTTTTGGTAGTCGACCCAGCAGTCAGTCTTAGCCTTTTTCCGAGAGTTCAGTTTCCAAAACCTGTCTGCAATTGACTACTATAGTGCTATAACAAATGTTGAACGGGTGCAGCAGATGCTAGCGGTCGATCCAGATGCACTGGCTGACAATCTGACACTGTAGCACATTGGATCAATCCGCTCGCTTCAATGGTCAATCCAAACATCTCAAACTCACAAATGCAACATGAATGCCTTTGAAATAGAATATATCTCTATACACACAAGTCAATAATCATTAAATCAATAATGATCAAACCCAATTATAAGGAATTTATCATGATAAATATGAATTAGACACATCTGGGTATCTAGGAAGAAAATGCAATCTGATCCTATCCTATATGGATGGACATGAATATGGATTTTTTGTGTCAAACAAATTCTTTACTTAGTTCTTCTTACTTTACAAATGTATCCTAATGAATTTTATAATCTTTTGCGCCATCATTATTGTTCTCGCCGATTTAACTTTGATAAATTAAGTTGCTTGAGCTAGGAATTTGCCACCACCTTCATTGCTTGATCTTGCAGTATCCATCCATCCTCCATTTCAAGTGCTTTGCACACATATACTGGGGCAACTATATGTTTGTGCACAAGTAGCTTACTGGGCGCTCATCATCGAAATATGTAACATCATAGATTCATAGGGATAATAGCCTATGTTTGCCTATAACGTGGCCATGAGAATGACTTAATGATAGTACGTCTATTGAAAAAGGGACTTGCATTTGTAAATGAGTGTCATATTTATTTGCTATTGTCATAATGCCATATGTTTTTCATAAATTTATAAAGGTTCTTTCACTTGCTGTTGTGTGTGGGAATTGCGTTCTGTTTCACCCTTGGTTTTAGTGTGCCTCGGAGTTGAATGCACTCTTCTATAGAAAATGTATCACCCCTTTCCCGCTTTTTGTAGACGTTTTCCAAGTCTTGAGAATTTGGAGAATACCAACTGCCCTTTGAGGATTATGGCAAGTCCCTCTTCTGTTTGTAGTTTCCTGGGCCAGGAAGTTGCACTAATTATGGGAGGGTTAATGTAGGTCGACAACCTGTTGTAAACTTTGTCGGATCCTTCATGGAGCCTTGCTTTGTAACTAATTCCATCTTGATGGGAAAAGGCTTAGATAATGATAATGGAGACGACGATGATTTTTATTTCTGTTTATATTTGCTTATTGCAGATTCGTTCTGTCCAATTATATTGCTGTCTTCCGGACTTTGGTTCCTTACCAACAGGTTCATTTTTCTTTATACGATATTTTGCTTATATGTTGACATGTATAGCTCCCCAATTTGTTTCTTATGTAGTTTTGCTTTGTTGTGCACTCACTAGGTTTTGCGTCACCAAATTTGCTCTCTTCTTATGACTTCACTTCGAACGAATATCGAGGTAAATGCTTGTGATGTTTAGAGAGAATATTTTTCGAGCTTTTGTCCTCATATTTGTTTTTCTATTGGTAATTTCATATGTTTTTTGTTTTTTCCTAATTGGCGGTCTTATGAATTTCCAGCTTGAAGGTGAATCTGCAGAACCCACCTTCCGCCGTTTGGTTCTGCGGTCAGTGGCACATGTTGTCAGGCTCTATAGTTTATTCCTTGTAACTGAAAGTGAGGTATTTCTTTTTACCAATTGTCCCTGTGTACAATATGCTTGTCAAGCATGTCATATGCATTCTTCATTGGTACGTCCAAAGCGCTGATGTCGATTTGGATATATTTCACATGCCTCCCTTAATTTATATTGATATAATCTTATTTCTTCATTAGGCATCAGTGTCTTTATAGGAGCTTAAACTGCATAACCACTAAGATAGTTTTCTACATATTACCTGATCTACTAGGCTTCATAGAAACCTCCTCTCCTGTCCATGCTTGGAATTTAGCACCAACAGAGAATTTTGACATCAGTCTGGCAATCAGTAATAAAATTTAGGCAACTATCTTTAAAACCTTCTCAATGCAGAGTTGTGCTCCATGGTGGACTTCATATTTGTGGGACAGCATCTGGTCATCCCTTGGAAGATTTTGTTTTTTGTGCTTCAACCTAAATCAATGCGGGAGATAAAAGATCTCAAATTTTCTGTTGGTACTATGATTATTTGAGATGTCAGGATTACAACTCAACTCAAAATTTATTGTATTACCTTATGAATCCTTCTTTCAATATCTGGTGCTTCATTATCTGTCTGAAGTAGAAACAACTACAGTAGCCATATCCGTTTTGACATCATACCAATGTCTAATTCCTCTAAAAATAGCGAAAATCTGAGGGTACATCTTGGCATCATACCATCAAAGCTTCTTCTTTTACAGTTATAATTGATAATTTTTAATTATATCCATCCATAATTATGCCTCAATGTTACTGAGATTACCTTATGATTGTTCTTTCATATTAACAGCAGCATCTGGTGCATCATGTTTCTGAAGCAGAAACACCATCACAGATCGTTGTGTCCATTTTGACACCATCCCAATGTCTAATTTTTCTAAAGTAATCAACATCTGGGGATAGCATCACAATCACAACATCTTGGCACCAAATTTCTTAATAAATAGTATGCTTTACTCATGGTTTAAAATACACACCTATTTTGATATCGGCAATATCATATTGGGATGTGAGGTACCTGATACGGTATTAGCCCTATGAATCGGTTGACAGTGGGACCGATATTGTTCATGTGGCTGATATTGGCGATATTGGCAACTGATTTGCTGATATGATAATAAAAACCATTGGCCGATACCTACTGAGATTTTGAACCATGTTTTTAGCCTTTTAGATATGCTAGACTTGGTGTTAGCCTTTTAGAGATGCTAGACTTGCTGATGATGAGGGTTTATAGTTTTTCATAGGGAGCAGTTGGAGCATCCTGTTACAGCTCCCAACCCTTATTAATTTTGTGGCCAAATTCGAGGGGTCATTTTTCTTGTGTTTTATTTAATGGTTGTCAGTTTTCATTTTATTTAGATAGTTAGGAATTCTCAGGCATTTACCATTTATTATGTATTTTTTTTATATTTAGTGAATAGGCTTTTTGTCTGTAATCTAATTCAATATTCAAGTCGACCATTCAGGATTACTACAATCTGGCCCAAAGTCTAGCACTTAGTGTTAAACCTTCTTTTAGACCAGTCAAAGGTTGGTCCTTTGATACCATGTCTGACAATGCTTAAGCTAATGGACCTGTGTGGACTAATGATGCCTGCCAAGCTAATTTAATTTTCAAGTCTCATTGTGAAGAGTATTTAATGTTGCTCGATCCTATTGGAACCCCCAACCCATTATTAGTTATTACTAGATCAGCAAATGGGTGTATACTGCACAATTATCCGGATTCGCCTTTTATCTCGAAGTGTTTGGGCATGTGAATCCTAATATTGATTCAGCTGTAAAACCATGTTCTGACGATATGCACTTATATTTCCACCTTTCTTCTTCATCTCTTTGCATCAGGAACAATACCGCCACCACCACCACCACCAAAGGTCTTCTTCCCAATTTGTTGGGGACTGGCTTATGTGAATGTTTTTTCTCCATTCGGCTGCAAAACCTGGTTTCAACTACTAACACTTGTATCTCCATCTACTCGCTCTCTTGATTCACACGGATAGTTATTTAAATCCTTTCATTCAGCTGTAAACACTGGTTCCAACTGTGCTTATGATCTCTCTTTTACCTTATCTTCTCTCACTAAGGATGTCTTTTAAAGACATATTATCATCGAACACTAGAAACTGAAGTTCTTTTGGAGTTCACTCATAGTGCTTCTACAAAGGTTCTTACAAGAAAGCAGACACAACATCCAAACTCCCTTAACTGATACCCAGGAAAGAAACTGCATTTCCTTTTTCTTTTCATGATGTAGATTCCTTTGAAAGTTAGAATATTAGATCACACAGTATGTGAGAAGGGGTTTATGGAGAGACATTAACTTGTGACATTGATTTATATTATGGCTCGAATATGCTGCAAATTCCCAATAGAAGTCCTTATCATGTTACCTTGTTGTATAAACTCTTTCCTATACTCTGGTAATTTGGATGGTTACTCTGATGTTACACAAACTTTACCTGCATGACCAAAAGGTAAGTCTATCTACTTATACAAACAAGCCTTCAATGTTTTGAGGCAAATCCTTCTTTTTCCATGGTTACCCTGGCCATGATTTTGACACCGACTCCTAGAAGAGTGAAAGAGACCGACAGCTGAATTTTAACCTGACCATGACTTATGGATAGGCTTTCCCTTCTCATAGTTTACCTGTCTATGATTTCAGCACAAACTCATAGAAGATATATTATATATAATGGCTATCATCAATTGTTTCTTGAGATTTTCTGGCTTTGACTCATGCTCCAAAGCAGATCCCAAGTTGATGGAGAGATGATGATGATAACTCGCGAAAACATTTTCTAAGCCAAGATATGCAACGATATTGCTATCTGGCATCTCATTTGTGGTTGTAGTGCTTTTTTTAGATTAATTTTCTCGGTTTAGATTTGTGTTAAGGTTTTGTTACAGTAATTTGTAAGCCTGTCCTTCCGATCGACAACGACTGTAGCTAAACCAATTCTGGTGGATACTTTTGTGAAGGTCCTCACGCATCCATGTCCTGTTACATGCTTCTCTTTTTCTCCTCACTTTCTCGACACGCTACACTTCCAGATTCTTTAGTTTGTGTCTGTCTTGGTTTGCAAAAGTTAAAGGGTACAACCAGATCAATGGACTGAAATCCCACTTGAGGCCATCCTCTTCTTTCTGAAACTTACTTGTTCCATCCAAGGCTGGATATGATTCTTTTTACAGCTCAACTATTTGTCTAGATCAAGCCCAACCCCATAACACCTGAGATCTTAATTAGTACTTCCGGATACTTTCTAATGTGCCAAAATAATGTGAATATGTTCTTAATTTTGGAATTTCTTTTGATAATTTTCTGTTGTACTTTTGACTCTTTTCAGTTGCTTCAAATATGCATTTTATTGCAGATCTAATGGGGTGCAAAATTTTCTTCATTTTCATGTTAAATATTATTAAAAAAGAGAGAATATACTAGATAACAGTTTAGAATAGGACATAGTCAGCCTAAACATGAGATTAATTAAATTACCACTTGCAAAAATTAAGAACATATGGACATAAAAAATAGAAGACATTATATATTCATTTAAACACATAAAATATTAATGCTAACATCTGAAAAATCATTTTCATTATATCTACTAAAGTC
Organism: Agave tequilana; assembly: GCA_038442645.1. Classification (NCBI taxonomy): domain Eukaryota; kingdom Viridiplantae; phylum Streptophyta; class Magnoliopsida; order Asparagales; family Asparagaceae; genus Agave; species Agave tequilana. The sequence continues at coordinate 165,294 of JAVJIF010006890.1, forward strand.
CCTGTGATTACAATAAAACTCCGAAGTTGTGGTGAGGGTTGAGGATAATATATTTATATTCTAATACGCTCGTGCAGGTCGAGCACCATTTTTTGGGCGAAAGATGTGAAAGCACGTAGCGGTATTTTTTGTTTATGAATCCACTTTTTATACGCGGGCTCGTTGGGAATTAAACCTAAGTTGCTTGTATATCATATTAAAGTTCTTGCCGGTATATCAAAAATATGAAGTTGTGGTGAAAGTTAAGGGTAATATATTTGTATTCCAACAATATTATTTAAAAACTATCTTTTTTCTATTCAGGCATAACATATAAAATGTTTTAACTTTTGTCAAATCATTTAAAAGTAACATTTTCTATTATATAAATATAAAATGTATATTCTTCTTGGTGTTTCCTTACGATGTAAGTTTACTAATTTAGCATGTTCATGCAAGTGTGTGTGTAATTTCTTATTGCCATGCCCACACTCTCCCTATCTTGGGTTTACTAAATTTTGCTTAGCATTCTTGTCATTTCATTTCCTATTTATGCCAGTGCTATAGATTACATATCTTTTTTCTGTAGCCTTGTATCTGCGGTAGTGCTACCATGTAGATCTTCTAACTTAAATTTCAACTCTTGCAGGTTTTCCTCAATATTTTGGTGAATGTTACTCGGTTTGATTTGCCACTGTGGCATCGGATACTAGTTCTTGAAGTTTTGCGGGTATATTTCAGCAACATGACTAATGACATCCATAGTTTACCCATACGTCTGACTTTTTAATATCTCAATCCTTAATGGCTGTGATATAACATATGCCACTTTTTTCTGCAGGGTTTCTGTGTAGAAGTTAGGACGCTGCGCCTACTTTATCAGAATTTTGACATGTAAGGTTTCAGAGTTCAATTGTATCCTGCCTAGGTGGGAAGTGGTCTACTTCTTTGCCTCATCACTGAGATATCTAACTTTAATGCTTTTGCATTATAAACTAAAAGGATCTTGGATGTGCTCTTAGATCTATCTGACCAAGCAGGTCAGAACCTCACGGAGATGTATGATTTAGTAACTGATTACTTCAGTAACTGTGATCTCGAATACATTTTGGAATATGGGTACTCCGACCCTTCCTGCTTTAATAATATACATTTTGGAGGATGAGTGGCTGGAATGGTACACTGTCCCAACAAGCCTTGCAGATTGAGAAGGATGGCTAAATGCCTTGAACCGTACTTTGGCTCCAATAATACGCATGTAGGAGTGGATATCTAGTCAACCAAGATTTTTATTTATTTATGGGTTTTTAGGATCCATGTCTCTATCAAATTTCTTATTTGGATATTAGTCCCCAACAATATCATATCTGGTTGTTAGTCCCTTACAATATGAGGTTCACTTGATATAGTCCTTTAATAGGTATTTCGTCCAAATCTCGTAAATGATCATGAAATCAATCTAATTAGAATGTTAAGTTACAAAATTTTCGGAACTTTGGAGTTGCATGAGTGAGAAAGAGTCAACAAGCTGGTGTTGAACAAAACTTTTAGAAGAAAAATTCTTTGTGGGAAGAGAAGTATGAGCATGAGAAGCCAATAAAACAAAGAAAAAAAATGAGGGTAAGAAGATTATTGGGTAACTTTGATCGACAATAGAGAAAAAGTGGTAATAAGGTAAAGGTGGCTACATAACCAGGGAGTAGTAGAATATTCCTTACTTTGGGACAAATTTTTAACTATAAGGACTTATAACAACTGAGCGATAATTATGGGAGAATATGATATTGTCAGGGACTAATATCCAAATAAGAGATTTTTTTAGGAACCTAGATTTAAAAATCCTTTATTTATTTATTTATTTACGTTTAGGTATGCAGATAAGGAGGTGGCAGAGAGTAGCATGTACATGCCTGAGCTCAAAACCCTTAGAAGGTAGCTATTAGAGAGTCTACATGCTGATATATGATTGTTAGACTACTAAGAGCATTAAGCTGATGTAGAATTGCTTTTGGGACCCAACTTTTCACATGTGAACTTGTTTATGTTCACTGTCGACATCTTACTAATACATATACTGTTGAGGAATTTGGATCCATGTTCTTCTCTTTTATTGGCTTCTATTTACAGTCATGTGACCACCAGTCGGGCATGCCCACTGCAAATGTATTCCACATGTGAACTTGTTTATCTTCATTGTTGACATCTTGCTAATTCATGTACTGTTGAGGAATTTGGATCCATATTCCTCTCTTGTATTGGCTTCTACAGTCATATGACCACCACTCAGACATGTCCACTGCAACTGTACTTTAACTGTATTGCTGTTGGGGATCTATGCGATTGTGAAGGCTGATGGCATCTATCTTGCTTGCTGAAATTTACTTGACCACAAAGATTTGACTCCTTTGTGAGTGGACCATTGTTGTTGCTACACCTACTAATTACTGACATATTCTATTTCTGTGGTCAGGCATGCTTGACACATGGTGCTTATCATGCAAGGAGGAAAGCTGTTTATAATCATGTTTCTGTTTTGATAACTTTTTCTGATTGATGATGTTATTCATGTTATATATAATAGAGTATATTATATTATGGAATATTATTCGAAGTACTATTCTATAATACAATATACTCTATTATATCTGACAATTCGTGTTATGGTCACATGACATCATCATTATTACCATATGGCGGCATGTAATTGTCTTGAAATTCTGTGCTCTTTAATTTGATATTATTAATTTTCGACCAATACCATGCTTTTTGATAAATATGGTGTACCGACAGTACAGATGCACTGGTTGTACACGTGTGCTAGTACTAATAAAACCCTGCTTTTGTCTGGTGAAGGTTCCGTTCTTTTCTGTGGAGTAATGCTTGTATAACAAACTGAGGAATTAGGTACAAGTATTTGATACACGATAGTTTGTACAGAAATATGCAAGCATGCAAATTAAATTTTTCCCATACATTTAAAAAATTTGGTTAATTCTTGTATTTCATCCTCTCTCCCTCTCTGTCTAAACACAGACGTGCGCGTAGACACACAGATACACACACATGTATGTATATATGTATGTATTTTTATATATACTTAAATAAATGATGAATGTGTATAATGTGTATACACACACATATATGCACACATGCACGCATTGTTAGACTAACTTAGATTTGTAGATCAAGATGAAAAGATTCAGATTATCCATTGGATGACCCATCATAGAGTTCTTGTTTTGAGAGCCATTATATATATATATATATATATATATATATATATATATATATAGTATAGAGAGAGAGAGAGACCCTGAATCTTTTGAGAAGAATTTGAGCATGAATCCTTGCCACTCTAATTCAATGCTACGACATTTAAATACAAGATCCACACCGTTGAAGATGATCTACATTATTTAAATTAACTAAAACCCAAAAATTAAGTGTTTTGAATATTTTTTGCTTATTCATCAAGTAGGTCCAAAATGAAAGACCAAAATAGTGAGTTGATTAGTTTAACAATATAAAATATTTGAAACCTAATAAAAGTTTGTGTGTGAGGGTTTTTAAATGTTTAGATATGATCAAATGGTCAAATCGAGAATTTGTATGTCTAAACTTATAGATCTAAGTAATTTGCTACTTTCGGCCGTCTATTTTGTGCTTACTTTATATATAGACAAAATTATAGAACACTTGATTTTTGTTTTTTTTAGTTTAAATAATGTAGATCAACTTTAACAGAGTGAATTTATATTTGAATGCCGTAGTATTGAATTTGAGTGGGAAGGATTTATGCTCAAATCCTTTTGTAAGTAGTCAAGTCTCTCTCTCTCTCTCTCTCTATATATATATATATATATATATATATATATATATATATATATATATATATATATATATGAGAAGAGAGAGAAGATATATATATATATATATATCTTAGAGAGAGTATATATATAATATATATATATATATATATATAGAGAGAGAGAGAGAGAGAGAGAGAGAGAGAGAGAGAGAGAGAGAGAGAGAGATGGTTCTCAAAACGAGAGCTCCATGATGGGCCATCCAATAGATAATATGAATCTTTCATCTTAATCTACAAACCTAAATTAGGCTAATAATGTGCGTGGTGTGCACACGTGCATGTGTGTGTAGTAGTAGATCAAGATGAAAGATTTAGACTATCCATTGGATGACACATCATGGGCTTCTTTTGAGGGCCATTCTTGTATGATAATTTCCCTATGCATGCATTAGTCTGTATGTATGGATGCTTGACTATGATCCTATTGATAGGATTTGAGTGTAAACGGTACTATCACTCAACAAGTATATATTTGCACAATCGCAATGGAAGATCCAAACCATTTAGTGTGATACAAATTGTTTACGATGCCTAGAAACAAAAAGAAAAATCAAATATTTCATGATTTCTCACATGTGGTTCAAGGTGCCTAGAAGTGGACTGGAAAGTTGTCTTGATGTGTGATTTAGGAATTACAAATTAAAAATTCAACCCTTTGTATTGATCTAAACACTTTAAAACCCTTGGACAATAATTTTTGTTGGTTTTGAAACATTCTAGGCCATAAAACTAAATAACAAACAACTCACTACTTTGGTTTTGAAACATTCTAGGCTGTAAAAGTGTTTTGAAACATTTTAAAACCCTTTGTCATGATCTAAACACTTTAAACCCTTGGACAATAATTTTTTGTTGGTTTTGAAACATTCTAGGCCGTAAAAGTGTTTTAATGTGTTTTGAAACACTTAAAACCCCTTTGTCATGATCTAAACACTTTAAAACCCTTGGACAATAATTTTTTATTGGTTTTGAAACATTCTAGGCCGTAAAACTAAATAGCAAACAACTTACTACTTTCTAACTATCCGTTTTGTGGCTACTTCATGAATGGGTAATAAACTTAAAATAGTTTAAGTTTTGGTTTTTCGACACTCCAAACACTCTAAATCAAACTTCAACGTAGTATATCTGCAAACTGGATATGATATCATCTAATATCAATATGTAGGGTTTGATTCCAAATCGTCCTGCGAGGAGCCTACCCACCCCAACACCCCCCCACCAACCCCCCCCCCCCCCCCCCCCCAAAAAAAAAAAAAAAAAAAAAAAAAAAAAAAAAAAAAAAAAAAACGCGCAGATACACCCCTGGCACCCCCCCCCCACACAGACATTATTGTTTGAAATCTTGGTATTAGCAGTAGTTTTTTGTTATTGGAATCGGCAATACGAGTCATTTATCGGCTGTTTCGATGTATCATATCTTCAATATTTATATCATCTCGGTAAAATTGGGTCACACCGGCTATATCAGTATTGGGTGATATTTGAGACCTTTGTGTGTGTTCGTGCTCTCGCGTCCCCCCCCCCCCCCCCCCCCCATATACATATATACATACATACACACACACATACATATACATACACACATATATGTATATGTATGTATATATATATGTATATGGGGGGGGGAGAGAGAGAGAGAGAGAGAGAGAGAGAGAGAGAGAGAGAGAGAGAGAGAGAGAGAGAGAGAGTATATGTATGTGTGTGGGGGGGGGGGGAGAGGTATATGTCTGATCTAGGGCTTGTTGATGACGGGCGTGGTACAAGCCATACTGCAATCTTTTCAGCTGACTGTTTTCAGATCATATGCATACCTACATATATGTCCGATCTAGGTCTTGTTGATGACTGGCGTGGTTCAAACCAACCTACAATCTTTTCAGCTGACTGTTTTCGGATCATATGCATACCTACATATATGTCTGTTCTTGGGCTTGTTGATGACTGGCATGGTATGAACCAAACTGCAATCTTTTCAGCTGACTGTTTTCAGATCATATGCATACCTACACTGTTAAAAAGCTACTCTTTCTGGTTGTTAGATGTGAGCATGGGTTATTTTGTGGTTTACTTCTCTATTAGCAATTCACACATATCTTCATCTGTTTTGTTATCTTCATTATTAAACTTTCTGAGATGGTTTATCATTGTAAACAGAATTTCGCAATCTTCCTATGAATATGTTGAATATGTTGAATATGTTGATTCTGTTTCATTCTTGATTCTTTGATACAATTTTTTTCCATCTTCGATGCATTATGCTTCTATTCTCACTGATTTCTTTCTTTTCTTGAAGGGAACCAAAGAATACTAATGTCGTAGAGAATATGGTTAAAGCACTTGCTCGAGTTGTATCAACTATTCAACTGGTACCTTCCATGCGCCTTTCCCACTTCCCTCTTTTTTCTCTCTCATTGTTCAAGTCTCTTTTGTTGTCCTGTTCATTTTAAGTTCTCACCTTGTGGCTAGTTCTGTGGAAGGGATAACATGGAAAACCTGTCTCTTTTTCAGACCAATGCTCAATTGCTTTTATCCACTGTTTCCTCTACAACTGCCTTAGTTGCTGCAGTTGTTTTGTTCTTATAAAGTAAATAATTTTACTGATGTCATTGACAAGTATACATCGATACATGTTTATATAAATTCTTTGTACACTCGAGAAGCTTTCATTTGCGAAATACAGTTTACCCTTATGCAACGATACATGTTTATATTAACTCTTAGTACACTCAAGAAGCTTCCATTGCTAAAGTACAGATTAACCTTATAGTTAGTTGTTGAGGAAGGAATAATATTCGATAACTTCTCTTCAGATCAATGTGAGATTGCATTTATGATCTGTCTCCTTCTGACACTGCTTCAGGTGCTGCATTTCTCCTCTTTTCCCCTTTTTTTTTGTGTATGGAGGGTGGGGTGTGTGGTGATGGTTTTTTTTTTTGTTTGGAGGGGGGTTGGTTGGTTACAGATATATGCAATGATACAGAATTTTATCTTTTTGGTATATTCTAAAGAGGGTCCCTTGCCAATAGTACAAGTCTGATTTGATGGTCAATCATCTACTTCTGTCTTCTTTGGAGTCATATTTAGTTTCTAAATTGCCTTCAACACTCTAACTGGAATTTTTTAGCGAGAATGGTTAATGTTATTAGGGTACAGAGCCAGAGTGTTCATAGGACCGCAGATAGTGACCAATATGAATGCATGTTTGGAAAGCTTTATAAATTCAATATATGATGAAACTTTTGGCACTCACATTCCTAAAGAATTCCTATGTACCAGTCACATGGAAAGACTAAATTGTCCAGAAATATCATATAGGGTGCCAATTTACTTACCAATCAAACTGTCTGGGACATGAATCCAAACTGTCACATAGTTCAACTGAAGTCACACTTAAAGTTAATAAACAAAATGTGTTATCTAGTCATCATCAAAGTGAAGATCTTCATCCTCTCCTGCACCTTCAGAATTACAGCTCAAAAACCTGATATGGTTGGGTTTAATTCCCTTTTTTTTGCTGCTATTATATTGAGTGAATAAGTTTAAGTTCTACAGGATATGGATCTAGATTTACCAAATAGAAGTTCAATATGAAACTTTGGGTACTTATCATGAGAATTATGGGCACCATCTAATAGGGGGAAGTGTGAAAAAAGAACATAAAGCCTTAAAATCTGGCCACTAAACCGAAAAATGAGTGTTGTCCCTGATTTTTGACCGATGGAGAAGCCCATGCTAGGAGCTATATCGGTCTCCATAATGACCATTACTTAAATTGGGCTGGTTTTCCATAATGTTCTTAGAAATTGAAGTTCTATGGGTCTAGAATCTGTTTAGCAGCCTCTATACCGGGCATTTTCATTACAATTGGAATGTTGGTTGGCAATTCATCTAGTTGCTATCGTAGATAAATCCTTCTACCAACCTTCCCCCTTTCCAATAGGGATAAGACGGGAACCTTGTATCGTGCAATCTTACATCTCTGACAGTAGCAGCTGTTCTTGGTTATCACCCATTGTAAAATTGGCCCTTGTTATCGAGTGAAGGTACCTTTCCTGCTTGTACTAGAAAGCTAGGCTTCTGTGGTATTTAGCTTTTTCTCATTCAGGCCACAATCATTGTTTTAAATATCGGCTGATATGCCGATATATCGGCCGAGATACCAGTATTTTATTCAAAACGATACAATAAGTGCAAAAATTTACCGGATATCGTTTTGGACCGATACGTGGCGGATATATCGCCACGTGGCGGATATATCGCCCGTGGCGGATATATCGAATGATATCCGAATAAATATCCGATATAGTTACTTATTTGGATAATTATAATTATTTTTTTGCTTGAGAGATCATTTTATTTTATTCTATGTTTATTGTGTTTTTTTCAATGATGTTTTTATATGATGTTTGGATAATAACTTATTTCTTTTAATAATGTTTTATATGTATTGACTATTGATATATCAACTAGTATTTAGTACCATATCACGATATATCACCCTGTATCAGGTATCCGGTATATAATTTTGCCAATCGGTATATCCCCGATATCCGATATTTAAACACTGACCACAATGCATCCAATGTCAGCATCCATGCAAATAGCTCATTAGTACTGCTTAATGGAATTAAGCTCCAAAAATTGATAAGTAAAGGAAGCTATGAGTACTATAGTTAATGTTGATCTAGAACTTTGCTCTCCATTAATCTTTAAGTTACTTTTTTTTTCAATAATTCGAAAAAGTGAAATTCCTATAATCTTTGTCGTATTCTCTTCCACCCGAGTGTTGCCAACCACCTGTGTTTTTTAAAGCAGTCTAAGCGGTCGACCTACGCAGAGGCAACATCTAGACTGCTCCAATTTGGGGATGAGCATTTGCATTGGCGCTGCACCTAAAAAAGGTTAATTGGATCCCTTACCTTACTTCACTGCCTTTGCGGCCACCTCGTGCCTCTATGGGCCTCCCGCAACCTATCACTGCTGCCTCACTTCGCCATCGCTGCTTTGGGCTTCACTCAAATGGGGGAAAATGGTTTAGGCCTTATGCCCTCCTCTCTTGATGGAATGAGGCCCTGAGGCAGCGGCGACGACTGGCTGCACAAGGCATTAAGGCGGCGAAGCAAGGTAAGGGGTTCAATTAACATTTTTCTTCCTTAAAAAAATCCTTTTGCCTATGCATCCATCTAGGTAGCTAGGCGGTGGCTTTCCCGCCCTGCCGTGCCTTTGGATTTTTGTAACATCATCTACTACCTCTCTCTCTCTCTCTATATATTTCATAATTAATTACTATTAAAGTGTTTCGAAGGTATCTATCCCTGCACTTGTTCTTGTTCCAGGCATGATTGCTTGTAGGAACACAATAATTACAGTTCTACCTGTGAGTGTGCATTGATGCATTCGACATCAGGTGGCTCCCTGTCAAGCCTTTGCTGCCATCCTCCTAAAGCAGCAATGTGTATGGTTTCTCTATTTCCTCTTTGTATTGCTACTTGTGCATATTCATTGATCCCCATGATCCGGCAATCATTAAAGTTATCTACCTGTCCAAATTTACTGAATTCCTGTTTGCTTTTTTTTCCCTCAACATATCTAAGAACCGTATTAAAATCTTTCAGAACTGTCTATGTTATCTCAACCCTATTACGTAATCTTTTCAAATCATTTCATTTCCTTCTATCTGCCCTCTTAAATGCATGGACTGTATAGTTACCATCTCAAATCCTCCTCCTTCATATTCTATTATAAATGTGCTGTGCTGACTTGTGAATGAGACTTGAACTGCAGGCATCTTCCCTCCGCAGAATCCAAACATTCATTTGACCTTTATAGCTCACATCTTGCCTCTATTCCCTGTAAGGAGTAAACCTGGCTGATCTCTGTGTCTCATTGGGTCTCATTTTAGTTTCTCCACGACATACCTATGTTGCTCTAATCCTTCCTTGTTGTGATTGAGAACTTGCAACAAAAGAAAAGGTGAGTAGGGGTTAGTTACTTGGGGAACCCCCAGGACGCCCAAGTCCTAAATATGAGAAGAGAATGATAAAATTTGGAAGTAAAGCAAATATGAATTCGTACCTTAGAGAGGCTTTGAGGCCCTCCCTATTTAATACATCGGGGATAAATGCATGGCAGTTAGAACTGTTATGGTAAGCTGGCATGTGTGGGGTATCGTGACTTGTCATATCTTCCTCAGCAAATCTAGTGAGAAGTGTTGTCGAAAATGATTCCTTATTCTGGCGAGTCGACAAGTTGTGCTCACTTCGCTGGTGTGATCGGGCAGATTATGATTGAGTTCTTCCAATTGCCCCCATACAAGTACATGTGGAATCACATCTCGATCGTGTTTTTTTAATAATATTTTTTTTTTTTGGGGGGGGGGGGATAATCCTCCTGTTTTCTATGTAATCTTGTGACATTCCGCGCTAACAAAGACATTAAGTAGCAGGTGTGTACTCTTTCGTGCTCTGATGTTACTTAATGATAACCATACTCGGAATAGTAAATTGCTTCCTTTCTCCTGTAGAATTTAGGCTCAGGATTTGACTCGTTTTAGTATTTAGTTGTCTTCTCCTTGTGGAATCATATCTCATGTGCTGTATGAGTGTTTGTATGTACCATGTAGGTTAGGCTGATCATTAGGGTGCTGACGAAGCGAATATGAAGTGGATATATGTATTAATGTATTTGTATTTCTTTTTCTGTCAGGAATAATACTGTTTAAATACGAGTTTACAGTTTCCACATTTACAAGAAAGAATATGGATTAAAATTGAATATAGATACTAGCTGGATATTAATGAATATGACTGAAAAGTTGGAGATAAAACATCAGTTGGACCTTTTAAATCTTTTAGTCTTCAGATTAAAATAATTAAGATATCATATACAGTCTGACCTTCTGCAGCTCTGCTTAATCAGGATATCATACCAAGTAACATTAGACATATTATGTACGAGTGTCCATGTATATATGCATTAAAATATATCCAGCATAGATGTTTCCAGGTATATCTCTACTGTATGCGGTGTTCATGTTTTAAACAAACGGGTGAGATGTCCATATTTGTTACAGGATGATTTGGATTGGGACCCAGTTATTTGTATTCGTTTGGATCATTACATGTAACAACTTCCACACACCAACCAGAAGAACTTGGACTTGGATCACATCATGGGCCGTGTTATCATGTTACAAATAAGTGTAATTAAAAATTCAGGTGATGTGTATGACTAGCAGGATGAACTATGAACAGAATATAGTCAAGTGCAGATCCTTTAGGAACTGGAGAACTTCTTTCAGACTGATGCAGTATAATCCTCTGTCAAGCCCCAGAATCTGAAGGGGGCCAAATCTTGACTGTGACTAATTGTCAGATCAGTATGTTGTCCAAGCTACATCTCCTTGTTAGATTTTTGAGATCATAACATATGTAAGTCAAAATTTTTTTTTCCTGAAGCAATTTATTATTTCAATAATATACTCCAGGTTCAAATCATATAGATGCAATCTTTCCCTGCAACTCCAAAATAATGCAGTGTCGTCATCAAGGAAAGTATAATCATAACCTCGCACATGTACTACTCGAAAACCAAGCATGATCCATAGTTTCTTAATGGAGATAATGGAGTCCACCTGTTAAGTAGTCTATGTTCTCCAGAACTACACTGAAGGTTAGGTATTAAGTCGAGACATTATAAAAACAAGTTGTATACTACATTGAAATGGACAACAAAGAAAACATAGTTAATAGAATCTTAGGAGCTTCACCCCTTGGGTAGTTGCAACCACCATGGTTTTTATCAGGGATCTCTATGAGACCAGCTGTGTATTTGCTACAGGTTAAAGCTTTATAGTCCATTGTGCATCTAATAATATATCTTTCAAAGATTCAGTTGATTGTTTTTTTAAAACTTGTGGGCACACTACACCCTAATCATAATTTCTGTGCAGAAGAATAATAGTTTAATGATTTAAATAGTGGTTGGAAGTTGCTTTTACTTGATCCTTTTTAAACGTCTTTGATATGACATTTTTTTTTGTTCTAGGCTTCAGAGTCAAGTGAAGAGAGCCTTGCAGCAGTTGCAGGCATGTTTAGTAGTAAAGCAAAAGGTACTTCTTGTAAATGTCAAAAGCACTTCTACCATTTGGTTTTCTTTACCATTTATCCTATAGTCAGGGTAAAGGATTACAGTCTGCACAATAATGCATCTCTAAAATGCAAAACTAAATATTTTGTGGAAGATGCATAAGTAGAAAGTATTTCTTCAGTTTTGATTGCCCAAGTGAAGTTTTTAATAATGTATAAACAGTTGTTGATGGACTCCTGCACAACCACAATATGCATGCTTTACCAGATCTAAGATACATAGCCTTATTTGCATTCAGATTTTATTCATTCAGCTACAAGTAATGGTGAAGTTTAACACATTAAATTATAATTAAGTTAATTTGTGTGATCTACAAGAGACCAGATTGTCTTATTTTCAATTCTATGTTAGCATCTATATCCCTTCAACATGTCCACATTAGTCTTATTTTAATCTACCAGTGTAACCATTTCTTATTAAAATGACACTGAGATCAACATATTGAGAGTACTATTATCTTTCATGTTGGGAAAAACGGGTAAATAATGCGTTATTTTTTAAAATTATCATTTATTCAATTTCCATTGAGCTCTAGCTGAGAGAAGGGCATACTTGCAAGATATCTAAAAGCTAGTGTAGTCAAGGCAAGTGTGCTGTGAGGTGGAAAGGGCGAAATATGCGGGAGGCACAAGGCGTGGCACAACAATTGTGTTTGTTGAAAAATTTAGGAAGTAATTAAATTGAAGCTAAAACTACAAGATTCAAAACAAATAACAACTAAGGACATTAAATTAAAATTCTACTGGAAATAAAGATATACAAGTATGTCTGAACATCATAATGACCAATTTAACTACACGTTATCAATTAGCACTATTAAATATTAAAGCCAACAAGCAATAAATTATTAAATAAGAATCATCATGATAAACAAGTTAAGTTTACTTCAGAAGTCACAACACAAAGATAAATAACAATAAGAGATTCACAATTTACAATGACAAATAAATCTTATACTCACGAGTCCCACAAATCACAAGTTACTAATATACGAACAAAGTAACTTAATTAGTTCATAAGATAAAGAAATCTAAATTAAAAATCAATAATACAATACGAAAACACCATAATGATAATGTCCAAATTTCAAAAAAATCAAATTGAAATAGAGTGCTTTTCAGCTCATTCTTATTTTGATTTTAGCGAGTGCTCTAGTTCAGCTCGATTTCAGTTTTGAATGTTTGAGTTCAGCTTGTAAAAGCTCGAAAATATAAAAGAATAAAAATTAGACCAGTTGTTTTATTAATGAATTTGATTCAACTTGATACTGATTAGTAAGAACAATATCTTCATTTTTATTAAGGAAAAAAGAGCATAAACTTATAGAGTTGAAAGAACGTTTTTTGAAATAAATTAAAGAATAATTACATTCAAGTTTCACAATCTTATTTACATTTTCATAATCATATTTGTTATTGATACATAAATGTACACATGTTCATAATTATGTTTGTGATTGATACATGTAGATCTTGATAAATAAAATATCTTTAAATTCTCATATTCCTATTCATTATATGAATATTTTCTATATAAGTGTACATATAAAGATATATCGAGCTTGTTTGAACCGAACTTGAGCGAGCAAAACCTAGTTCGAGTTCGGCTTGTTTATAAATTCAAGCTCGATTTTGAGCTTGAGTTTGGCGCTTTTATTACTCAAGCGAGTCATTAATGAGCTAAATATAGGAGCCGAACCCAAACTGTTCGCGAATAGCTAGTTTTTTTTACCCTAGTTGTGGTGAGGATTGAGGGTATTATTTTCATATTCTAACACGCCTCGTAAGTCGAGCACTTTTTGTGGACCAAAACCTGAGTTTTTGCTTAGCCATTTTCTTGTTTTTAAATTCATTTTTTTAAATGCGTGCTTGGTAAGAATTGAACTAGTGTTGCTTTGACACCGTATTAAGGTCCCTTCCACTATACCAAAACTTCAAAGTTGTGGTGAGGGTTGATGTTAATATTTTTTTATTCTGACAAAAGGTTATTTTGGAATTTTTTTTATGGATTCCATCATAGGGAATATAAAACAACCATCTATCTCGATGGAATATATTCACACAAAATGGGGGGATTTGATGCCCATAGGAATTCAATATTCCTCGAATTGTTTATTTAAGGTTATGCGAAACATAGAAATTTGCATGTAAATCTTAAATTACCACGTGAGTTCCCGCACACCAAACACACGCTTAGAATAAATTGAAGTCAATGGGAAATTTTGGGCCACATTTAATGTTACAGAAAGCTGAAGGCGCGGTGGCTGGGACGGCTCATGGACGCCTAGGTATTTTTGAAAAGATTAAAAAAAAGTTATCTGGTCCCACCCGCCACCACCTACCCCCGACGTTGGAGCCCTACTGTGGCCACTTGGAGCCCTACTGTGGCCACTTGGAGCTGCCCACGGCTGCCACCAAGTCGTTGATAGTAGCCTTGTGTGGCTGCCAGGTCTAGCAAGAAGGGGAGAGAAATGGGTTAGGGCCCATATATAGATGAAGCAGGTCGGGATCGTACCTGCTTCGTATAACTTAAACATAAGCGAAGTTAATCTCCATGTGGTGTCCGATTTTGACCTGAATATGATCCGCTTAACCCATTTATTAATTTTCAAACACATTCAAATGTCTCAAATCAAAGTTATAAAAATAGAAAAAATTTATCATTGATATCAAACTTTTCAAAGTCCTATCATTGATACTTTATCAGCAAAGCACATGAAACAATTCATATATGTAGTGAAAATCATGATAGGCACAGTTTACCTTATAGTCTTTATAAGGCTAGGGTTTTGAAGTTTATATGACTCAAATAAACGAGACATAAGCGGGTTAAATGGGTTATGCTTTAAACCCACATCCTATGTGTAATAAATAGGTTAGGCGGGTCTACCCATTAATTACCCAAACCCGCTTGACTCAAAACCGTAATTATGTCGGGTAATTAGGTCAGGTCATAATTGCCTCCCCTATGGTTAGGAGGTATTTGTGCGTGTGCACTTGAACGCCCATGCTGTTTGTGTTTGGTGAGTGAAGAAATAAGATTCACATAGACATCCTAAGGATTTGGGCTAAAATGCTTTGATGCTGTGCTTTTTGTAGGAATACTGAAGTGAAAAGTGTTGGTTCTTACATTTGAATTGTTAAAAATCCTGTTGTTGGTACAATGCAATATCAAGATTGTAAATTTATGTTGTAATTGGAGTACCATAATCATAATCCCTTTTAAGGGTTCCTATTCCCCTTTAATCCCCTCATTTTTATGATTTGGAGGTTATCCTTGAAAGAGAACATCTTTCCCAATAGCACTATTTTTGTCAAACATCTTTACTTTTCCATTCTTGTTAGTGCTTTCTTGAAATACAAGTTTTAGTACCAAAACTATCATCTTATGGATAATTATTTGAATCATGTCATAGAAGATCCTTGGGCTGAGCATTTGGTTTGTTTGGTTAGCATGGTTTTTGCATGGTTTTCATGGAACCAAACTGAACTGAACTGAACATGCTGAACCGTAAAGCGAACTGGTTTCAGTTCAATTCGGTTTGGGACCGAAGCCCATGACAAGCAATGATACTGTGCTGAAAAACTTGAGTATACTGACCAGATTCTAGGCCCAAAAATTTTGAATGTACAGAACCATCAACCCTAGATCCTTCATCCTTAACTGCCACCACATCCCGTGATGTCACCACCATCCCTTCACCTTGGATCAGTCTAAAACGAAAACATTATCCAAATTTGAGTCTGCGGTACCAAGTTGTTGACAATTTTCATAAATAAATCAAAAGCATAATCCATTTCAAACTATACTAACAAATTACAAAGAATAAAATAAAATAAAACAAAATAAATCCTATTCTCCATGTTGAAGTAGTGATAATCAATTTCTCAAATATAATTGTATCTGGCTATACCATAACTGGAAGATCAAAGAGGACTAATGAGAAAGGTGAAGATGTTTTGATCTGTTGAACCCACTCGAGGAGTCACTGGAGCTGTTGAACTTATTTGGATCAAGAGAATGTGTGAGAAATGGATGGAAAGAGATCTGATGATAGGAGAGAGATCTCACTAAATCTCTCTCGGTCCATACTGTATGGAGTATAGGTTTCTCTGTCTAGACTACTCTGTTTTGGTATTTGGTCCGTTTAGGTTCATTTTCAAATGAAAGTACTTGAAATCTGACTCGAAAACTGAAATATAAGGAAACTTGAACCTAAACTGCACCATATTGTTAGTTCCTAACTAATGGGGTTTGCAAATTTTATTAGTATCAGTTTTGTCTTAACAGTGCTCACTGCTAGTGGATCCTCCCATCCTCTTTCAATATATTTGATAATTAAAGTTCATTTAGAGATTCTAGCTCTCCATTCAATTAGATATGAATACGAGTACGAGTTTTCACTATAATTTTGATATGTTTTCTGTGCTCATAGATCATGGCTTAATTCAGGGGCAGAATGTTAGTCTGCTTCCATGTTTTTCTTTCTGCAATAATCCAGAAAGTTTAGAGTGCTGAAAAGTTGCGACTCTTATGGTTACGTGGACATTCTAACCTAAACTGAGTTAAAGCCGGCTGTTATTTTAAGCTATTTGTGTTTGTATGTTGTATGTACATGTTTTCCACCTGAAGGTTCTGTTTCATTAAAGGAGAAGATAATGAAACACGAGTTTATCAGTGGAAGTTATGTACACTTGCTTCCAGTACTGTTCCTTTGGATCATTATTTAAAATAATTAAATGTAACTTCATTGAAACTGTATTCATTTAGAAACATGTCTTGTCTTGTCTTTTATTTTATATGATGCAAGTTAAAATCTTTTGGCTTTTGTCAGTAGTTAGTATGTTTTGATCTGGGAGTTGAGGAGATATGGCTTTTAGATATTTGCTTGAAATAAATTTTAAAGCCTTAGATTACACTACTAACTAGAGTGTCAACAGGAATCGAATGGAGCATGGATAATGATGCATCCAATGCTGCTGTTGTGGTTGCCAGTGAAGCCCATGCTATTACTTTGGCGGTTGAAGGTCTTTTGGGTGTTGTGTTTACAGTTGCTACTTTGACTGATGAAGCTGTTGATGTTGGTGAGGTTAGACCAATCAATTCTTTTCCTGTTTAATATGGGCTTAACATGCTATATCTGTAAATCTGACCTATTTCTTCCATGTGCAGATTGAATCGCCGAAATGTGATAATGAGCATACAGCAGAATCCACTGGGAAAACAACTGTTCTCTGCAAATCTATGGTTGATTCAACATGGTTGACAATCCTTGATGCATTATCTCTTATTTTAGCAAGGTCAGAGAACATCAGTCATTTTATGTTCTTCCTTGAAGCTTTTTTCAAGTGAATCTTATGCAAATTTATTGCATAGGTCTCAAGGGGAAGCCATAATATTGGAAATATTGAAAGGATATCAGGCTTTTACCCAGGTACTCAACATTTTTAATGTTTATCATATCGGTATCGTTATAACTACTTTCCGGAAAAGCTTCCAACCACACTATACATATTTACTTTTATTGGATATTCTTTTGGCCATATGAGTTTGAATATAATTAAACTGCATAATACATTCAAACACAATAAGTTTTTTTTTTTTTTTAATAATCGTGTTTGCTTGTAGCCAAGAAAAAAGGGAATTCTTGAGATCTGGTTAGCTTTGTAGCCTTTGTTACATTTCCTATTGTAAAACAGGGACAGTTCAATGCCTAGGCATCCAGATATTCTTTTAACTGGGTGATTATTGATTTGATAATTATTTCAGGCATGTGGAGTTCTTCGTGCTGTGGAACCATTAAACTCCTTTTTAGCATCTCTTTGCAAATTTACGATCAACATTCCAAGTGAAGGAGAAAAGAGGAGGTATAATATTGTACAAGCTGGATAATTTATTAATTTGGATGCTGTTGCATTTTGTTGACCAAGCAAATATCAAGTTGATATAATAAGTGGCACAAGCAGTGTAATTTAAATGGCTGAGTTTGGATATTGAAAAGTAGATTCATTTATTAAGATTTGTGTGTGAATTGCAAACCTGACTCAATTTCTTAATTTAGGTTTGAATTTTACATTCAAAACCTGATTTACTTTTGCTTTCGATTTAGTTTAACTAGACTTGGAAGGAATAACCCATAAATCTGACCCAATATAAAAGCAGCTTATCTTTATCAGTACTTTGTGTAATAGTTGTCAGTTGTTTGGCTTGGATCTGGCTTTCAGTTTAGCTACACTGATCTATTGGGATCGAGATTCACTTAGATTCTTAGTTAATGGATTCCAATTATTATTTTTTTTTTTTTTTTGAATTTGATTAGTTTTCTGCTCTATACATAAATCGTGAATTCATAAAGATCTACTGATATATAATTTGGATGACATGTTAAAGGTTTTTGATCAGGTTCCAGGGTTCACCTTTGAAATTTGAAGAAAGTTCTATATTTTTTTTTAACATTTTTTCCTTCTGAGATAGTAGAGAGTTCTATTCGTTACACACACACACACATTCTCACACATATCATGCACATATGCATCTATATTCTCAAGAATGTTTGAGAAAAAGTACCATATGGTTTGTCTCTGAGAGAACTTTGTTCGTATTATGTGCACCAGAGCATGGGCATATAATTCTTCAAAAGGTCCTAAGAATCTAATGTCATGCTCTAATGTGCAAGATGATGTCTATGCATAGTACTAGATCTGCTGTTTCCACAATTTAAGTAATGAATTGGGTATTTTAATATGCTGATATATTCCATGGATGATGTTTTATTAACATGTTTGGTTATTGGATAGTTCTAGATTGTTATTGATGGCTGGTAGTATTAATTTTGAGACTAGAGAGCTTTATATTGTTTTACCTTGGTGAAACGTCAACTTCCAGGAGGTTTTAAAACTAGTTTCTATATCAATAGATTATTTGAAAAAGTTTCTCACATTATTTTAATCATCATATAGTGGCAAATTTTATCTCAATACGAGATCTTTTTTTATTTAAATCAAATTCTATCTTTAATTGTTGCATAAACTCGTTGAAACTGATAAGGTGAAGCAGGTCTATTGGCAACTAAGGCCCAGATATTTTTGACCTCTTTTACAACTTTATTATATGTTTTCTTTACCTTTCATGAATATGTAGCATAAAGATTTGGGCATAAGTCTTTGCTATTGGTGTTGATGCATATGTAGTATATACTTGTTTCCAGAGTGGCTACCATTTGCCAGGCTTCAGTCTCATATTTTCTTATTCATTTACTCATTTCTTTGAACTTTAATCAGTGTTTTGCAATCTCCTGGATCAAAAAAGTCGGAACCTTTGACTGATCCGCGAGATAATGTTGTTCTCACCCCAAAGAATGTGCAGGTAGCATGTTTGTATCTCTATATGTGCATCCTTCAACTCTCTTATGTCAGTTTGACTATGTATATTATATTTTTTATTTTACATTTCTGATGAATCTCCTAAGAAGTAGAGTATTCTCTCTAATTGCGGCTACAGGCATTGAGGACACTTTTCAATGTGGCACACCGTTTGCACAATGTTCTGGGTCCATCGTGGGTTCTGGTATGCTCATGTGCTTTCATGGCTTTCAAGATAAAGCCTATTGTATTTCTATTAACTGCTTCTTGCAATTCGCAGGTCTTAGAGACTCTAGCAGCTCTAGATAGAGCGATTCATTCTCCACATGCTTCCACACAGGTTACTCGGGGAACTACCTCTTTTTCAAGTTTGTTAAAGTCAATATTTTCTTAGAAAGTTAGGTTTATTTAGAAATTATTGACTTGCTTTTTGTCCATATCCAATAATATGGTTATCTTGAATAGGAAATAGAAGATATCTATCCTTTGGTGCTATTTGTTTCGGTTTTATGTGACCTTGCCATCAGGCGTCTATCCAAATTCCGTATACCTTTGAGTAACTGACGTTTCCCCCCAAAATTGAAACTTTTCAAGTTTGTTTAAGACTTTTTTACTGCAGGCGTGAAATGATTTTTAGATATTTAAAGTCCATGAGGCATTCTTGCAAAATGCATATATTTTGTCAAGTATTGCTATATTTCTCAAAAACTTTGATGGTTCTGTTGATTTAGTGATCACACAGTAGTTTTTGGCACTTTTATTCTCCATGTATTCTAATATTGTATCGATTTCTGAAATTAATAACCAATGTTTTTTATCATTGAGTAGGAAGTAACTTCTGTTTCTAGGCTTACAAGAGAGACATCGGGGCAGTACACTGATTTCCACATCCTTTCTTCTTTAAATTCTCAGGTTGACCAAATCTAAAGCTACTCCCACACAGGCCTTTTGTTTTCATTCTGACAGTTTTTCTTTCTTTGATTGTGAAGCTGTTCGAAAGTTCAGCACTGATGCATGTTTCTGCAGTAAAGTCGCTCCTTTCTGCATTGCGGCAGTTATCAAGTCAGTGCATTTCTGGAAATTTAAGTGTCATGGGTCAATCTTCAAGTCAGCATACAGGAAATGTTGCATTTTCAGTGGAACGTATGACGTTAATACTTGTAAATAATCTGCACAGTAAGTACTTGGCATTTATACTATTGAGGATGTTTCCCTTTTGCATGCAACCTCCTTTGATCTTCAAATGTGTTTGAAAGATGAATGTTTTGATACTTCATCCTATCTGTGGTGGCCCACATACTTTTCATAGTGGTTGTAGAAGAGAGACAACATAAACCAATGTCACAAAAGTTATTGTTCCACCTGTTTTCGCAAAGGTTCAAGAACCAGTTTTGTAGATTTTCTCTTATAAATCCCTGGCAACTAAGAAAATGCGAGAGGTTATTGATGAAATCATATCAGAATGTCAGTGATTAAATAAATGCATAAAAAACCTGATAATGGCTGTTAAACTAAGATATGAAAAGTAAGTCCTCTCTATGAATAATACTGGTTACTTTGTTCCACTTTTGCAAAATAATGTGAATAAATCACTGCAAATCTGTGCACTATTACAACAAACTCTCAACATGTTCATTCATGTTCATGCGTGCATAGTAATTTTTTTTTGCCAAACATATATAAGAGTTTTATTCTCTGCTGTAGTTCATCTATTAGTGACTTCTTTTTATAATCCCCTCATGTAAAATCATTGAACCTCTTTTTTAAGATAAAAAGAATTCATCAGATGGACTAGCTCCATGTGTAAGGGATATATACCCGGATTATCAATAAACCCAATTCTTGCAATTTGTAGCATTGCCTCTTTTAGGTTCTTGGCCTATTTCTTATTTCAAGACCCTCTTACTAACTAGCGTCACAGAATTAGTATTATTTTCTGACCAAAAATGGGCTGGAATATGAACTTTTAATCATGGTATTGACTCGAGGATCGGATAGTTCATTCTATGATTGACCAGAGAGAGACGCGGATATGTAAATTCTTATTATGACAATGTGTCTTTTGGCCATGTCTGATAGCTGTTAAGAGCATGGTTCACAGTCGCGTTCTCGGCCGCCGATTCGGCGCACTGAGATGGATCGGTCTCGGCGACTCGGATCGGTATCGGGCGATACGCGCAAACGCTATAGAGAACGCTCAAAAAATTCTGAAAAATCACGACAAATTTAAAAAATGTAGACACCCACATTCATGTATCACATGTCCAAATATATCACCTAGCATACTAAATATAAAGCGAAAGTATAAATACACGCGTCGTCGGTAGAAGCATATCAAAATACATACACAATATAGTAAATTACACAAACTATGTTCATAAATACATGCTATTGTAGTTATTTTACATTGATTGCGATGAGGCACAAAATCATCATCATAATGCCGAGTCAACTCTGATTCTCGGCCGAGTTGGCCTCCTCTGAGTTGAGCCGACTGACTCGTGACTCGGACTCGTCTCGGAGCGGGCCGAGACGGATACACTCGGCCGACTCGTCTCCGACTCGGCGAGTCTTTGAACCATGGTTAGAGTTGAAAACCATCGAAATATCAGAAGTTAATCTATACGGCACAGACGGACCATGCATCTTTAACAATCAAGTGACCTGTAAGAATCTTGGATTAGTACTGTCTGCTGCACGGTTCAAGAAAATTCTATTAATGGTTGAATGTGAATGCTAGTTCAGTCACGTTGAACTACTCTTCTGTTTTATCAGGGTTGCGTCCATATGGGATCAAGTTATTGACCATCTTATTGAGGTGATATTAGTGCTATTTTCCAATTTGATTGGTTTATTAGGCTTATTTTCTTTGAGCGGGACATTATGGTCTTTTGCAGCTTGCTGATAACCCCAACCAACCTTAAGAAATTTGGCGCTTGAGGCACTCGATCAGTCAATTGGCGATATTAGGTTCTGATCAATTTCAGGGCACTAAGACATCCCATCAATTTCTGACTCACAAGTGAGTAATTTACTTGTATACCACACTTCTGATTCGTCGAATGTAACAAAGGGTTTACTGTCTATTCATTAGGTGGAAAGAATAGACACTGAAATGGGGTCGTTTGAGTGTGCTTTTTTATCTCCACTGGCGGTAATTTATATGTCCAACCAAAGTATTGACGTCCGTGCAGGGACTCTGAAATTTTGCTTCATGTCTTAGAGTACTCATCTTCAGATTGGGGATGTTGGCTATTCTACCTCCTGTTGCTAAACCAATAATATAAATCTAATCTTACCTAAGTTTTCTTTCCCTTTGCACCATTACTTCCAGAGGCATGGAGAAAAGCTTTACTACAGCTGGCCTAACATACTTGAAATGCTGAGGTTTCCTGACTTTTGCAACTTGCATTCTTTGTTACTATTAAGATCGACAGATATCTGACTTCTTGATATTTTCTTGTGGGTTTTATCTCTAACTGTTGCTGATGCATCAGAGAAGGATCTAATCACACTAGGGTTTCAGGTGAGCATATTGTTGGCTTCGGTAGATTAACAATCGTGAACATTTCTTCATTGTTTATTTTGTGAGTAGTAGGTTATCATTGGCATTCCAACAAGACAGGTTATATGGGGTTAAAGTAATGCACATTCGATTTTCTTTAAACTACAATTGGCATACCTATCCAATTCTAAATTTGGAAGCAGAGGAGCAAGTAAAAGAGTGAGCAATGGATTCTGCAATCCAATATGGACATTGAATATCCAAGACTTCTATGGAGCATGGATTTTCTCAATCTTCCAACAGTTCTACTGTGAATTCAATTTATTTATTCTTTGCCAATGGAGGTGATGGTCCTGGAAATGAATTTGTGATAAACTTCTTAAATTATATGATATATCTCATGAGCAGTACAAACAGCTAAAAATGATATTCCAGAATTGCTTTAACTAGTGAGATGCAAGGTACCATAGTGTTAAAGAAAATAAATTGAAAATTTTGTCATAAATTTTGAAGAAAAATATTAGGATATGTTGACCTTTCATAAATTGTAGGGGTCATTACTCTTGATATAGATCGCGTTAGAGTTGTTGGTATTTAGAGACTACATATTAAATGATGCCCACTCTAGACTCTAGTACTCACCTGTGTCAGTAAGTAATGAAGTTCACCATTTCAGACATAACAAGGTCACGATGACCAAGAATGACAAAGTTCCACCAAGCCAAATGCAACTGAGCATCTGTGATTTTGTCCTGCTTGGTTGGCTACTCTTGCATTGTTTAGACCCCTGTGCATTCTATTTATGTGCTTCTATTCTATTAACTAATTATTGAACATCAGAAACTGTGGGCAACCATGCAGAGGCTTTTACCTCAGCAGCAACCACATACTGGTATCTCTATGTCCACTTAATGCGTTTATGCAATCTTTGAGTTTCTACTCAGTCATGTTAGAGATGATCCCAAGTGCTTGCCTCAGGTTTTTCGTAGAGCACGGCACCTTGGTGGGCCTTGGGTTAAGCAAGCTTTTATGACACACTAGCATGACATACAGGGTGAGGTGAGGCACCGGGCAGGTGAGGCGTTGTCTTTCTCAGGTCAGATGGTCTAATATTGGGTGTGTATTATGGTTCTTATGGAAATCTGGGTGAACAAGAAGCTGCAAATGTAGGTTATTTCCTCTTCCAGACTTGTCCTTCTTCCTCTCTCCAAACTTTCAAAGCATTAACTTGCTTCATTTTTAATATCTACACTATATTGCGAGTTAATGCTTGAAGTTGTGGAAACAAAGATTGACAAGATGTCCCTCCCTCCGCCTCACTTTGAACTTTCATAGAGCATTAGCTTGCTTCACTTTTTCTATATTGTGAGTTAACGCTTTACCTTAGGGAAGCAAACATTTGATAAGTGTCCCGCCCTTTTTTTTTTCAATCTTTCAAGGCATTAACATTCTTAGCTTTGTTTTTTTTTGTCTACATCTATATAATGAGTTAGTGCTTTAAATTATTGGAAGCAAAAGATGGACTGGTTTCTTTCCTACCATTCAAAATCATGTTATAGACAATTTTTTTCTACTTTCTATTTATCTTGACAATTATAAAAATGTATCAGTACCCTTACAAAGATTTAAGTTGTACTAACTTTACTTCTTGTACCTAAGGGCTAAGGCTAAACAGACTCCACATACGTAAGTACTTTGGTTTCGGTTCAAGTTCCAGGCTTATTGGTTGGTTTTGTTTACAGTGTATATTGTTTAGTTCTTTTGGATAAGGACAGTGAGGTATAACATCCACCTGCCCACCCCCACCTCCAATGTTACACCAATGAGAAATCGGTATCTTATATTTATGAGGCTGGTGGCGGGATAGTTTGGAGTTGTAATAGTTTTATATATTTAACTACTAGAAGAATAAGGAATGTCTCATGATTTTATTTTGTTAAACTTAGACTTTGTTAGCAACACTATGCATGTAGCTGGAGGGAAATTAACAAAGGCCATTTTTTTCAACAGGGTTCATGGTAATGATATTATGGTAATTAACAAATGATGTCTCTTGATTATTGATGATTCTGTGGATACGTAGCTCTGACTCTGAAATATGATGCAGAGATAACTTGTTAAGGGCACACATATTACACATATTTTTAAAAACCTAGAGTGCGGATCCGGCATGTACATACCGATTTTAGGAGCTTAATGAGAATTTTTACTGTTGTCCTTCCTTGGAAGAGGTTAATGTATCTCATGTCTTATCCTGTAAGGCTGAAACATATCCTAAGTTTATTATGATTTAACACAAACTGCTTTATTCTAGTGTTTAAGTAAACATTATACTTTAATATGACAAATAAAAGAAAATCAATATGTGTAATGCATATTGATGCAGGAAGAGAAGCAAGACAAACATCATGCCAAAAAGACTTGACCTGTCAACATTCCTTCTTTGGACTGTCGACAGGCTTTTCCTAAAAGTTAGGGTCTTTCAGTTTTTTCCTTAGGTGTTGACAACACCCTTTAGCTGTCGACAACCCTATTACGTATCAGGTTTCTAATCTGATTAGGATTTTTTTTGGGTCTGATTTGGACTCTAATTGATTTTACACTTTCTTTTCTTTATTTTGAATTTAGTTATATAGAATATGATTTATTGTAAGCCTATAAATATGTCTCTTTTACTCTTTATTTTTATGAACAACTTTAGGTTTTCTTTCAAATTGTTCATGGATTCGAGTTGCTTGTCTTGGCTCCGGTTCGAGTGACAGTATTAGTGGATTCGAGTACTCTTCTACATGAAAGTTTTTCAGGGTTTGTCAGCGGTAGAACGAGATCTAGTTGGCGTCAATTGTCTTTCCTACTTCCCGCGTCAATTCGTATCAGAGTTACAACTACTTTTCGATGATGTCAGGAGACGACGAAGAATTGCAAGGCCTTTCCGCAAGGATGAGTACTGCTAGGAGGAGAGACAACACCATCAAAGAGATGCCTCTCAGATTGATGATCGAAGTTTAGCCAATGGTATGTGCCGAAGCGGACATGATCGTCAATCATATCAACCACCACTTCATCGACTACCACCGCATCATCTACCACCAAAGTATCATCTACAACTTTCTTAATTTTGAATTTTTTTACGAGATCAGTAATGATTATGAAAAAGATGTGATTGTCTACGAGAGATGACATAAATTCGCGAATTCTAACCCTAATAGGAGAGGCGGGTTTCCTAACCCTAATAGGAGGAACATGTTTCCTAATTGTCTCTGAGGCCAGGAGGAAGATATTCAAATCTTGATGAGTTTTCTAATTCTGTTCCTTCTTTTGACGGGAGTCATGATGTTGAATCTACCTGAAAGTTCTTCAGGATTCGTCAGCGCTAGAACAAAATCTAGCCGGCGTCGATCGTCTTTCGCTTCCCGCGTCAATTGACTCAACATTATGACTCCAGTCAAAAGAAGGAACAGATTAGAAAGCTCATAAAGATTTGAATATCCTTCTCCTTGGTCTCGAATAGAATTAGGAAACATGCTCCTCCTATTAGGGTTAGGAAACCCGCCTCTCTATTAGGGTTAGGATTAGCGAGTCTCTGTCGTCTACTCGTCTCTCATAGACAATCCCATCTTCTTCATATTATTATACTGATAGATGAGTGATTCCTCTCTCATAGAAAAATTCAGTAAATTGAGGATGTTGTAGATGATACCTTGGTGGTGATTGATGAAGTGGTGGTTGATACGATTGACGATTTTGTCCTTTTCGGTACGTACTATCAGCTAGATTTCGATCATCAATTCTGAGAGATATCCTTCTTAAGGTGTTGCCTCTCTTTCTAACAGTATCTCTCCTTGCGAAAGGCCTTGCAATTCATCGTTGTCTCCTGCCATCGTCGGAAAGTAGCCATAGCTCTGATACCAATTGACGTGGGAAGCGGGAAAGACGATCGACGTCGGCTAGATCTCGTTTTAACGCTAATGAACCCTGAAGAATTTTCTGGTAGAAAAGTACTCGAATCCACGAATACAGTCACTCGAACCTACGAGCCAAGATAAGCAACTCAAATTCAAGAACAATTTGAAGGAAAAATCAAAGTTTATTAATCAAAATTCGTTCATAAAATTAAGAGTACAAGAGACTTATTTATAGGCTTACAATAAATCCTATGAAAACTAAATTCAAAATAAAGAAAACAAAGTGTAAAATCAATTGGAGTCCAAATCTGACCCAAAAATAAAATATTAATCAGAATTAGAAACCTGATACGTGATAGGGTTATCGACAGCTGAAGGGTGCCCTTGACAACTAAGGGAAAAACTTACAGAACCTAACTTTCAGGAAAAGCCTGTGGACAGTCCAAAGAAGGGCTGTCGACATGTTAAGTCTTTTTTGACCTGTTATTTGTCTTGCTTCTCTTCCTGCATCACATATCGAAAAGTACACCACTATTGTCGAAGAAGAATTCAAGAGAAAAAGATTGTTTGTTGAGAAGAGGCCAAGAAAAGCGAAAGTGTTTGAAATCGAGGAGACATTACAAGAGTGTCTAGCAAATGTCCAAGAAGTATTCCAGCCATGCCGTATCAAAGATGTATCAGATGCACACGTTTCATGTGAGAAGTGTCTATGCTACATAGAATTGTTCAAGAAACGCTAGTCTTTATTCTTTATGGTCTAAAGAGGTTTTGGAGCGTAATACTTTGGAGTTAAAATCATACAATAACAGGTTGAATGAATAAAGGGTGCTACCCTTCCATCTAGCTGTCTCTGCATGTCTGATGTGGGCGCCTAATTTAGCAGCCACGTGGCAGATCTAAAAAAATAAAAAGTTAAAATAGAGGGAAAGAGGGAGGGAGGAAGAAGGGTGAAGGAAATGGGTGGAGAAGAAAAGGGGAAGGAAAGCAGATCATCATCTGCCACCACTGGTTGCTGCTGTTACTCCCCCCTGGGGTAAGTGGGAGTTGGAAGAGATGGGAGACTATGGTTCAGCTCTATTTCATTATGTAGTCCAGTGAGGCTGACTAGCTTTAATATTAAGGTGTGTTAGGTTCTATAGGCTGTAAAGAGAAAAGGCTGCTTCTCCCTCTAATCTGGTAAATAATGACACACATGCTGCAGCAACTGGAAGCAGCAGAAATGTCAGCAACAGCATAGTAAAATCTTCTATTTTTTTTCTTCTATTTAATGTCTGATTTCCTCATCTTCTTAGAACCTTAGGGTATGGCAGTCTCAGTCTCAAGAGAACTGCTTACATGCTCAACTTTCCTAGGTCTTGCCTGTGAGAACCTCGAGTGGGGTTTACTTTCAGGTTTTTCGGCCTTTGATCTGCTGTACTTCACAGCTAAACTGATGTATAATTGGGTTTCATGTACATAATTTGGATTTGCCCCAACAAGAGATTATGTCCAGATTGCTAAATCCAAACCTGGTTATGTAGGTAATAGTTGTCAGGTTGTCTGGTTATTGGATTACCTTTTACAGCCCTCAGTAGGTCCATTATTTTGTGGCTTACTGGATTGGAGTAGACTGGTCGGCTTGGGGATGCATTTCATGGTGAAAGAATGATTCTTTTGTATGCATCACGCTGTGCACTTCTTTGTTCCTGAATCCAATTATTCTTTGGATCTTACTGTTTACTCTAGATTTGTATCTAACTGAATCTCTTCAGACAAGCTGTTGATTTATTTATATGTTTAGCTTTCTGCCTAATTTGGTAATTTCATAATATAACTGCAATTATAGCTCTCCCGGATATAATGATTTGTTTAAATGTATCTTATTGCATATAATACTTTCCATAAAGATCAAGAAGAATCATTTACCTGTATAATGATGAATGTTAATTATATCTGATGTTTATATTATATTTATTATTTTTTGAGTCATCGTATATTGTGTTGGAGCGAATTGAACATATTTGCAATTGTTGGACTGGCTAATTTGTGTCGATTTTTGAGTAGTTCTTGATATCTGAAGTAGTCCACCTGTCACCGGCAAATGCTCTCAATTTGTTGATGCCCCCAGTAAATATTGTTTTACTTGAAGCCATAAGTAGGACGAATTTCATTTAAACTTTTTCAAGTTTGTTTTCAATAGTATCAATTCGTCCAATTGCTTACCTCTCTCTTTTTAAACTTCTCTCTTTTTTCTTTTGTGGCAGAGCTTACGTGTCATCATGAATGATGGATTATCAACCATACCAGTGCAATACCTTGATGTGTAATATACTTTGTTATTCTTTCTCAATCCATATTTTTGTGCTTTCTCATTTTATGCACTTGCAATCATTTTTCCGGTTAATTGACATTTCACTGGGTATCTCATTCTACGTGTATTTGCTATAGATTAAGAAGTTCTCTTTGGTTCTTAATGTGCTTAACTCGTTTATCCTGAAAATTCACTTAGCTTGCCACAACATTAAAGTAAATTCTTTTGGTCCTAAATTTGCTTCAACTCTATTATATTTGAACTCACATGGCTTACAATGACGCTCAACTTTTGCCTAATTAATCAGAATATATTCTCCTTCTTGCATCAATTGCTTTCTCACCTTGACTATTGTCTTTCATCATTAGCATTGCAGAAAATGAATTGGAAAGGTTAGAATTTAAGCAACCTAGTAAAGTGTGTGGTCAGTTAGTGCATGAGTGCTTAGTTATAGCCCATTCTGAAATAGTAGATCCTATTTGTTGGCAGAAATTGGACTTCTCCATCATTTTGATGTAGGGCGTGTTTGGATGCAAGGAAGTGGCCGGAAGTAAGGAACTGGGGAAGTATAATTGCTCATTTCCCTATCTATCCAACACTGGAAAAGGAAAATAAGAAAACCCCTTTTCCCTTTTTCATCTCTCTTTTTACACAACCATTTCCTCACTTCCAGAGTGCTACAGTTAATTTTGTGGTCATGTAAATCTCATTTATAATAAGTTGTAGCATAAAACAGTTAATTTTTTGGTCATGTAAATCTCACTTGCATTCTAATTACAATTTATTTTTTATTTTTCTTAATTAATTTTTATTTTAATATTATTTTGCGGTCAACTTTGTGGTCAACTTTTCCACTTCCACTTTCCATTACCATCCAAACACCGGAAAAACAAAACATTTTCCAAATCACACTTCCCAACAACATCCAAACACCGGAAAACTTACTAACCAATTCCCAAGTTCCAACGGGAACTAATACCACTTCCTCACTTCCTTACTTCCTCACTTCCACCCTTAACCAAACAGCCCGTAATGTGTAGTCCTTTGTAATTTGAAAGTCTATTACGTTGGACCATTTCATCATTGGAGAAATTGCATCATACTATGCAACCTTTGCAAATATTAAATCTCTGATCTAGGATCCTTCAGAGCTAGTTCCGGTTTAGGGCTCCCTCTGGGACACTGCACACTTTTCTTTCTTTGTGTCATTTATTTACTTTTTATTCTTTTAAAATCTCCTTCAATGATGTTTCACTCTTCCATTCTTGGGCCCTTCAACAACATTGCAGTGGCCACTTCTTATCTGAGATCTGGAATTTTTTTTAGATTGCAGTTGCAAAAGGATAACTTGCTTCTGAAAGTGATTTAGCAACTTATACAGCCATAAAAAATAATCTAGAGTGAGAAAAGTTGAGAACAGAATAGATGTGGCAAACTAAGTAAGATTTTTCAAAGTAGGAGTAGCAGATCTGGTTGAGACAAGTATGTTAGACAATTCCTGTCAATGTGAACATGGTTGTCTAATAATCACGGCCTGTGCTAAAGAGGACACACTTTGATTATAAAACAAGTAATCAGACCTCACAATATAACCTGATTCATCATAGAGTTGAAAAGGTCCACTAGACATTAGTAGGGCATCAACTAGCATGATTGACATATCCTATATTATAATTAACTGTTTTTTTGTTATTGTAGTTATCAAGCAGATTGAAATGACTTAATACATTGAGAAGCTAAACCTGAACTCGACCTGTTTAAATAAGCACAGGTTAACCATTATGATTCCAACACCTCTTGCAACAACAAACAAGTTACTATGTTCTGGGTTCGGGTCTGCTTGGGATTGCTAACCTTGCATTCATGACAAGAATTTCTTGAATGTGAATGCTTTGAATATTATGCACCTCAGCAAGTTAAATTAGATAATGCTTTTGAATATTATGCAAACTAGAAGCCATGATGGGGGTATGAAATAGCAGTTGAGATTTGAGTATGAGGGGGTAGCTTAGTTCTCAGAAACCATGAAAAATGTCAATGGAGCATAGAAGTAATCATGTTCCTATATCAAGAGAAAAACAGTAAAACTGAATTGCAAATCTTTTGGAAATTATTGCAGAATTTGAGCAATTATGAGTAGCTGACTACTGTAGAACAATGCAAATTCTTTGTTTTTTTAAATCTGTTTCCTTTTGTAGGGATCGGGTAGAGATATTATGACTGCCTTACTTCACATGATAATTCTAGTGCTTTTCCCAGCATGCAAAATCATTAGTACTTTAGTAGGCCATATAAAATTCTAGTCTACACCATTATCTTGTCTACATGACTTGACATACATATACAGATTAAGATGCTTTGAACTGTAAATTAAAGCAAGCCACGTGTCTCACAATTTTACCATTGTTCATTTTTTTAAAATTTCTGCATTGTTCAATTTTTAAGTATCAGATCATGGTTTGAAATATTTCGAAACATATCGGCAATATCATATCGGGTTTTAACGTACCTGGTACAATATTAACCCTGTAATATTGGTCAATATCAGGGCCTATTTTTCTGACATGATTGATATTTGACAATTGATATTGACGATATTGATACTAAAAACTATTGGCTGATACTGATACCAATTCTAAGATTTTAAATCATGTATCAAATGCTAGTCATCAAAATTTGATTTCTGGTTTCTGGGACCATAAATGTTAGGGAACAAGCTGACCAGAGTGGATTTTTACAGTCTGATAATCAATTTAGTTTTTATAATTTGTGTTTAAAAACATGGAATTTTTTCAATAGTTCACTAGGATATATTACTTAAATTTATTTAGGGTGGTGATTCTGGAGGTTAACTGTTCTGGTTCATATTCAAATAATGTTCAATTTTTAAGTAAATCTTTGGGATTCTCTTACAATATGTCATGCAGCCATGATACTCTTTCCAAGCCACATAGTAAGGTGGGAGGGACGGAGTTCATCTGCAGCTTCTTTTCTTGCCTCACAAAAATCTTGTGTTGCTTTTTTGCCTAATTCATAGTGGAGTAACTGTGCATTAGCCTGTGTAACTTTGTCATGCATCGAGAAGTATTCCTCAAAAAACAGTTTGGAAACTATACTGCGAGGACCATTCTTTTGTATAAAATCTTGTTCTCTAAGTAGATGGTTAAACCTTTAGACATGTGAAATCCATTTGTATATTACAAACATTTCTAAATCAAAAGGTTGAAATATATGAACTGGTTGTGGTAAAGTGAAAATGTCCATGTAGGTTCACAAAATGGTAGGACAACAAGGCATTGTATTCTAGGAGTGTGATAGATGGACAAAGAAAGGTAAGTAGGAAACTAAGATGGTTTCCCATGGGGCTCCATTAATGAGAGCTCTGTCTCAGAGATGGCAAAGATTCAAGATATTTCTAATCGAGGTTGTTTAAAGGAATCAGTAGCTAATCCCAGAAGCTGGGATGAGGCTTGCTGATTCTCGTGACACGTTGATCACATCACATACCCACAAAAACTGTTACTTCTGACGGGCCTTTGCTCATCTGCTAAAAATTTGTGGATTGTTGTCCATAATATTGTCTTCATTATCATGGTTCTTTTCTTCCTTTTTTCTTTGTTTTTGTAAAACATTATATGCATTAAATGTAATTCTATTGTCAAGCCAGTAGACATAATATAAAAACATCACATCTATCTAACAGTCAGTTTGTGTTATCTGAAGATTGTTCTTGCCATCAATAAAATCTTTTCATCGCGAGTGCACTATATACTTGGGCCTTTTGATCTTAATTCCTCATCTTGGCTTTAGCTTTTTAGTCTTTTGAAATATAGCTTTTTGATGCCATTAAGAATTTTATATCTATATCAGATTTGCATCTATACCTTTCTGTTTCAAGTTAACATTTGAATCTACTCTTTTGCTCATTCAATGAGTTCATGAAATTAAGGAGCAAACATCTAATTCTCCAAAGAGTCCAGACAAAGAGGTGCGATGAAGGGCTTGTTTGGTTAAGAGTGGAAGTGAGGAAGTGATGAAGGGTAATAGTTCCCTTTGTAACTTGAGAATTGGTTAGTAAATTTTTTAATGTTTGGATGTTGTTGGAAAGTGTGGTTTGAAAAATGTTATGTCTTTTCTGATGTTTGGATGTTAATGTGGAAGTAGAAGTGGAAAAGTTGACCACAAAGTTGACCGCAAAATAATATTAAAATAAAATTTAATTAAGAAAAATAAAAAATAGACTGCAATTAGAATCAAGTGAGGGTTACATAATAAAAAAATAACTGTTTTGTGCAACAATTTATTACAAATGAGATTTACATGACCACAAAATTAACTGTAGCACTCTGAAAGTGAGGAAATGTTTGTGTAAAAGAGAAAAGAAAAAAGAAAAAGGGTTTTCTTATTTTTCTTTTCCGGTGTTTTGATAGATAGGGAAATGAGCAATTATACTTCCCCATTTCCTTACTTCCGCCCACTTCCTTGCAACCAAACACGCCTGAAACTGCATTCATCTGAGTCATAAAAAATAAAGCAAAGAGATATTGGAATCACATTTCCAAAAGTTGTTTGGTGCTTGAAGAATAAATTACTTCTCATCCTATGTGCACTGTATAATCAGTTTTCTTGCGACACCAAGAAAGAGACAACTGACAGTTTTATAACATTCATGCAGCGTTATGAAGTGAAGGATGCAAAATTCAAGCAGTGAATGAAGAAGAATAGGACTCAATAAATTTTTGTTAGTTAACATTTTGTAATTCAAGCAGCCCCAACCCTACGAGTGAGCTACAACTTTTATACTGACTTGTTTTTATATCGCAAGTGAATCATATAATGGTCTGAATCACTGGCTATAGTGTATCCAAATTAAGCTATCAATGGAATTGTACAAAATTCCTTATGGAAGACAACAATGTGGATTTGCTTGTTAGATCTGTATCACAACCTGACAGGGAGTTTAAGACATCGCCTGAAATAGGAGTTTAAGATTATGACACTCTCAGAAGCTTCCATAGGCTGCTGAGGGCTGCAAGCACAAACCTGTAAGCATACAGATAAATATCAACAACTAGATACATATGGGATAGTGGACAGGTAAATTTGTAAGGAACAGACCAAGTCTCACTCACTAATAAACATAATGACATGATATTGGACAACCAACTAAAAGCCCCCCCCCCCCCCCCCCCCCCCCGCGCGTGTTGGTTTTTCTTTTTTCTTTTTTAACAGGCGTGGGGGTAGTGTATAAGAAATAAACCCTCTAATAAGAAAATCATGGCAAAATCTAACTGCTCTCACAAAGATCAGTGGAGTCTCCAACTAGCCAACATATATATTAAGGACTGCACTAAACTCCCACTGGCATCTCTCTGCTACTATGACAAATATTACACGAGTAAGGGAAATCAATGAGGCAAGAAGTTCACTTCATACATTTTGATCTTGTGACTATAAGAAATATTATTTATTTCTTAGAATATATAGAAAATACCAATTGTATGTAATAGTGGCACCATGTTTTTGTATTTGCATGCCACAAATCAAATCTTCCATCTCTCTTTTAAACATCCTTGTAAAGAAACGAGCTTGTGAGAACCACAGTATCCCTGATGGATTCAGTGTTCTAAATGGCGGCCACAGTGGCTACATCGGCCGGGAAAATTTATCAGAGATGGGGATATATCGGGGACATATCAGGGATATTTTCAAAAATCGGATGTCAAAATCGGACTGTAAATATACATATCTACTTGTCTTAAATTGCATCTGAATAAGACAATATATGCATAAATTATATAAAGTTACATAAAACATCATACTTATATGTTTAAGATATACTTAACTCGATAACTTGCATTAAGCTTATAAATACATAATCACTATCCAAGTGTAGAATCTTCACAAATGTTATATTGCCACATCGCTTGGATTACCCAAATATCTAACCTAGAAATTGAGTGTGAACGCTATATCGGGTCCAAAATCGTCGAAATTGCGGCCGATATATCGGGTCCATGCCGATTTATCGGCGATTTTGGGTGAAAATCGCTATATCGGTTTGGATGTGCTAAATCATTGCGGCTAGGTGCCGTAAACGCAATATCGGCGCAATATCGGGGTTATATCGGATATTTAGAACAATGGATGGATTGGGCCACCTCAATTTTGGCACATTGGCTGTTTTCTCAATCTATCATCACTATATCATGATGCCAGATTCAGGTAGAGAAGTAGGCTAATTTTTTGACTTGCAAAACACCCCCCCCCCCCCCCCCCCCCCCCCCCCCCCCCCCCCCACCCCCCCCAACCCCCAAAAAAAAAAAAAAAAAAAAAAAAAAAAAAAAACACCCTGCGGCCAAGCACAGAGCCCAATCCACCCCCTCTCCAAATCACAAACAATCATTCTCATCTGGAACCGGGGCAGAACATGTGCATCTTCACCTGCATTTCTCTCTTGCTACTGTAATTCCACTTGGAGGATTGAATTTTTTTTTAATTGCTAGAATCATCAATTCCCAGAAGTCTATATTATCCTTATTTTGAATAATCATTTGTTTATTTAATTCCTGCAGATGTATTCAAGTCACCGGAGCATACAGTGCTCAGAAAACAGAGATAAATATAAGTTTAACGGCAATTGGCCTCCTTTGGACAGCAATTGATTTTATTGCCAAGGGATTAGTGCACAAGCTTAGCCAGGAAAAATCAGAGACTGGTAATTTTTTTGTGGTTACTGTTAACTAGGTACAGTAATTGAACCATCTTTCTTATGAAAATCCTTAATGGTACTGACATTCGAGCTTGTATTTTTCAGGGGGTGCTTCTTATGTAGAATTCATTTCAAAGCGTGGTGATAGTTGTGAAGCTTGTCAAGATGAACAGACTTTGCATGCAGATAACAATGTCCATCACCAAATTCCCAAGACAATTGGAGTTGATTGTAATAGGTTGCTTTTTTCAATTTTCTCTGTACTTCAAAAACTTGGAGCAGATGAGAGACCTGAGGTATAACGACTCATCACTTACAGCTCTTATAAATGACATAAATGTGTGTATCTCTTGTTACCTCCACGTTTACTTCATTTTAGATTGAACTTCTGTAGATTGTAAACCGCTCTGCTGATGTTTACAGATTTTGTAGAGGTGCTTTTATCTCAGCCTGTGTCCTGAGCTTGTAGTTTTTGTATTTTTTCCATCTTTCTTACATTCTGGTGAATTGCATTTCTTACAGAATTTCATGCAGGATAACTCATTTTATATGTCCTAAGGCTTAATATGTTTCTTTATGGAATTAAACTGTATATGAAATTATTCCATTGATTTCATTCTCCTAAAATTTACCCCTCAATATGCGCACTGTAAATTTAAGTTACAGAATTCACTTAGAGATATCTCGTTGCTATTAACTCTGATAGGAAGGAGTAACTTAGCCGTTAATAATTAAAAGATTTGAAGGTTTTGGCTTTTATCAATTTCTTCTATTGGACTGTAACTAACATACAACCTTGTTTTTTTTATTAAGGTAAGGAACTCAGCAATCCGCACTCTTTTCCAAACTCTGGGTAGTCATGGGCTGAAAATCTCCAGAAGCATGTGGGAGGATTGCCTCAGGGATTATGTGTTCCCAATTCTGGATTGTGTTTCTCACTTGGTAAGTTTGGAAAATCATAAAATAAGAATATTTTTGAGATATCTACTCGATCTCATATGAGTTAGCGAGTCATTCTTCATAGGCAGCAACTTCATCCAGAGATGAATGGCATGGGAAAGAACTAGGAACGCGAGGAGGGAAAGCTGTTCATATGCTAATCCATCACAGGTATGCTGAAATGTTCAGATTGAAGACACTTATTTTACCTTATTAGATTTTTATGTGTTTGCCAGATTATTTATTGTAGACTGAATTTATTCTTAGAACTGACAACGTTGCTTTGCAGCCGAAATACTGCACAAAAACAATGGGACGAAACACTCGTACTAGTATTAGGCGGAATAACACGATTGCTACGATCATTTTTTCCCTTCCTTCAGAGTTTATGCAATTTTTCTGATGGTAAGTCCAGACATTATTTCACTTTTTTACTGAAATTTTAAATATTCTGATCAATGAACTGGCCATGGTATAATTTGAGTTTTATCATGTACAGGGTGGGAACATCTGTTAAATTTTATTAAAGATAGCATCTTAAATGGTAGCAAAGAAGTTGGTCTTGCTGCAATAAGCTGTTTACAAACAATTGTTAGTTCCCATTGCCCAAAAGTAAGTTTCAAACTGTCAATTCTCATTATCTGTTGAACTTTTGTCATGTTTTAATCTGCAGTAGCCTATTTTTCTTCTAAATGTTGGTCGGTGTGTTCTTTTGTTATGTTTTCCTTCAGATGTACCTACCTTTGGTACATGAATAAGACATTGAAGTCATTTATAAACTAATATGTCCCTTGTTGGCAAAAGTTAGGTCCAACTTTGACCAAAACACCTTGTATTAACATTTTGAATTAAATCAGGGAAATCTGGCTGTACCTTATATCAAATCTTTGCTTGACGTGTACGAGCTTGTACTTGAAAG
Source organism: Agave tequilana (assembly GCA_038442645.1). NCBI lineage: Eukaryota > Viridiplantae > Streptophyta > Magnoliopsida > Asparagales > Asparagaceae > Agave > Agave tequilana. Next base: position 202,923 of record JAVJIF010006890.1, read on the forward strand.
GTCCCCTAATTATAGGAGTAATGCAGCTAACAAGGTGAAGCAAGAGATTTTGCATGGTCTTGGTAAGACTCATGTGACCTTGTATTACTTGTTTGCTCCATATGTTTGTCTAACCTGTTCAATTTTGTGTATATATCAGGGGATTTGTATGTCCAAGCAAAAACAATGTTCGATACTGACATGTATTTACAGCTGCTAGCAATTCTTCAACAGACAATAAGAAATTCCAAAATACATTTGATACAGAGAGTGAAATTGTAAGTTCTGTAGCGGTTAAATAATTGATTCTGCCACTTCCTATACCTATTACTACTTGATGTGTTTATTTAGGTCCCTTATATTTCTATTTCCATTACAACTTATCGTGTGTTTGTATATGTACTTCATAAATATTTTGAGATGTCTTAGTAGACTTTTGTTCCAGGAAATTGTTCCTCCAGTGCAGCAAGCAGTACTGGAGATTCTGCCTCTTATACGGCCAACTGAGCATCTATCTTCTATGTGGTCCCTGCTTCTTCGGGAGCTTCTCTATTTTCTGCTGGGATCTGAAGCTCCCTCTCTGGAAATGAAAGACGAGACCGAAGTAACAAGCAATGTAAACCAGATTTCTGTTGGTGTTGAGCTAGGATCTCATGTTGGTATTAGTTTGAAACATAATGGTGGTGATTCTGGTATCATCAGAAGAGAAATTCAAATGAATCAAACACCTGTTTTTCTTGATGTTGCTTCTATTTCTATGACAAAAGCGGGACCTTCTTCTCCTCGTGCGGGTGAAGTTCCTTCTTATGATATGATGGCATTTAGTTGGAGTCATTTGTTTGCAGAGAAGCTTGTGCCCATCATTGTAGAACTTTTCTTGGAGGCTCCACCTATTGAAAGGTGCAATGTATTTCCTGAAGTTATTCAAGGCCTTGGAAGGTAAGACTATTCTCTTTGATTATCTCTCTTGTTTCAGAGTAGTAATCTAACATTGCATATATTCCGAGATCAACCGTCTGGTTGACTTGTGGCTTGGATAAAATGTAAGGTTGCATAAGAATATTGCTTAGATGACATTGCAATATGTTGCAACATCTTATCATGAAATCTTTTATACTTCTGCTATTGTTTGAATTCTTTTAACCAGAGTTATTATATACGTCACCCCAAATATCAAGGCATGTTCTTCCTATTGCCCCCCACAAGTTTTATACTATATAAATGATCTTGTTGCCTCAAATCTCGGTAGAATACTTCTAAGATTGCATATAGTCAGTAATCAGTTATCTGGTTGACTTGTGACTTTGATAAAGCAAGCTATTATAAATCAAGGAAATAGCTAGTTGAACTCCTAGACTCATTTTTGTCCCATTTAGTGTTTCCATAAGTATATTTCTTAGATAACTTTGCAATATATGCAAAGTTTTATCTTAAAGATTAAATCTGTGTATACATCACTACTGTCAATTCATAAATTCTTTTAATCAGAGTTGTTGTGTATGTACCCCCAACTATCAAGCTCTGTTTTTCTAATTTATCCACTAGTTTTCTACCACAAATGAGCTTGCTGCCACATGTCATTTTCCTTACTCTCACTATATGCTCCTCCTCTGTAGAAGCTCTGGAAACCGTTTCTCTCCTGTTTTCCTGACTGCAATGTTGTTATGCTATTCTACGTTACACTTAACTTTAGTACCTTTATAAAATAGAAAATGTCCCGTTTGACATATTACAGATGTTTATTGGAACGTCTAATTGTAATTGTAGGACTTTTTGTGCATATGCAATGCTGCTCGGAAACGAAAACCCGCAAGCTAAACCAGATTTCCTATGAACCCTCAGATGAAATCAAAATCGACGAGATTCAAATATGTTAATAACTCTTGACATGTTTTCTTTCTTGAATTTTGCAGCACATCAAATGGAATTATGTTTAGAAGCATCCCTAAAAGTTCTGAGACGTTCTAGATGGACCATTTATTGAGTTTGTTCACTCATCTATTCTTTTAAGGGAAATCTTGTAATAGTTGGTTTTACCTAGAGAGTCTACCACTCTTTCATTAACGTAGCATCATTGTTCTTTTTTACCCTGAATTTATTGTGGTAGAGATCAAAAGTTGAGCACATTCTAGCAAGATTGTAGATTTATTATAGTTCTTGACGCTACTCCCATGCTAGAAGGCTTGGAAGGACATTCTTGATGATATTGGATGGAAGTAATATTTTGGTTGATTACCAAAATTGATGGCCATAGAATTCAGAGACAAATAGTTTGAGAGCTTGAGTCAGTACTGCTGATATCTAGTCTTTGTTTGGCATGTAATTGCGATATTGTGTAAGGAGTATTGGTAAGTTACTGTTCATCATGGTCCATATCATGGACGATACATGGGCACGAGTCCTTAGAGGATGTGAGAAAACCCAAGAAGCGGGGGTCAACAAATATGATGATTCCATTCTCATATGAGGCTGTTCTCTGCTGGAAACAGAATATTATTACAATGATTGGAAACAGGATGGTCAAGGAGGCAGACTCGGCTGTTCTCTGTGGAAATGTTTTCTGTGTGTGAGTTCATGATGTCCTTTATCAGAGTTAGATTAATAGAGGAGAACATGTACTATCAGCTGAACTCATGCTTAGGTTTTTGTGATTAAAATATTTAAGATGTCTAAGGTTTAGTACATAAATAAAGTAGTTCTTAATACAAGGGATTTCACCTTCTAATCTAAAGGTTGTATTGGATTTTAGATTTATTTTTAATAATCTATGAAGCTATAGCACTATATCTAATTGGAGTTATAACAGCAGGAACATCAGCAAAGCCTTACACACAAGATATAAAACAATCGTAGGCTACACAGCCTCCAAAATAAGAGATGTGTGCATCTCCAATTGTAGACTATGGTCAATGGGTATTCTCTCAGGAGTATCTGTGCTTGTGAGTAAACCTAATTGGATATCTGAGGTTTCCTTGGGTATTTTATTATTTATGGCCTTGACTAATCCTCTTGACATTAAACTCTTGGGAAAATAAGAAATTAAATTTGATCCCTATAATATTTGATGCACAAGTTGAAATGCCTTTACTGTGAATACTAAATTTTGGTCATCTTTTTTATTCTCTGATCTTTATAACAGCACTCAATTGTTGGCTCTGTAGCCTACTTAACAAACAACCCTATGTCTTATGTTTGATCAAAGTCTCAAGTTTGATCAAAGTTTATTTTTTTTTGATATTTAGGTGTATGGCTACACGAAGAGACAATCCGAAGGGTGCTCTTTGGAGATTGGCAGTTGATGGCTTCAATCAAATTATCATGGATGACAGAGTGCGTATGGACTATAGAAAAGATTCAAATATGTTTAAACTTTCTCGGTCACGCCTGTGGAAAGAAGTTGCAGATGTATATGAGATATTCCTTGTTGGTTCATGCGGACTGCGCTCTATCCTCTGATGCTTTTTCAGCTGAGGCAGTCAAGGCTGATGAGTTAATTGAGATGACTGTCCTAAGTGTTCTTGGAGACAGTATTCTGAAAGGACAAATAGATGCCCCAGTTGAGGTACACTTAATCTCTCATTTTGTCATAATAGATGGTTTTGTTCTTTACAGAATTATCTAAAATCTCATGGATTAGCTAATTTCATAATGTATTTGTCTTGTAAAGGTATTGGAGCGTTTCATTACCACTCTTGATCGTTGTGCATCTCGAGTTGGCTCTTTACCTCTTGAGAGTGTTGGGCTTATGCCTTCTCACTGCAGCAGATTCTCGCTTTGTTGCTTGCAGATGTTATTTTCTTTGTGCAGGTAAGCTCTCTCTTTATGAAGGGCATCCCTTCCGACTTGCTGTTCCTTGTTAGTAAGTATGAAGCTTGAACAAAATTGTTGCACTCAGTATTCTTGAACTCTAAGCAACATGACCCATAGTTCATAGTCATGAATGCTTATATATATATATATATATATATATATTATATATATATATATATATATATATATATATATATAGGGTTACTGTACTTCAGCCTGCAGGCTGAGAGAGTTTCTCAGCTGGCGGGACGTGGCTGAATATATGCCACACATCGGCCGCAGTGTGTTGGCGCCAAAAAAATCAAAAAATCCCGCCTAAACAATCGTGAAACAAATTGACAAAAATACCCCTTTTTTAATTCTAAGTGGAATAAAGTAATGAACAAACAAAATCAGTTGAATATATCTACAGTTATAAAATTTGTAATTTTAATACATCGAAAATATAAATTGAAAAAAATTGGATCAATATAATGTAAATAAGCAGAAGCATTGAAAATTTAAAAAACATGCCATGGTCGCAGACTTAATACAATATAACAACTGCGACACAGTCGCAGTCACTAGTCGCACTCATAGTATAACAAAACGTTTTTATGCGACCTAATACAATATAATTTCAATTTTATATGACAACTGCGACACAGTCGCAATCACTAGTCGCAGTCATTGTATAACAAAACTTCTTTATATAACGTCTGCGACCCTAGTCGCATTCTATCGTACACAATGCGACCTCCTTCAGTACTGCGACCAAAGTCGCAATCTTCTTTCCCATGCCTTATGTAAAAGATTTTAATATGCGACTAGGGTGGATTAGCCATGCGACCCTGAGATCAATTCGCCTATTTCAAATCTTATAAAAATTACTATATTAATTACACTGAATTAAATGAAGTAATTAATATTCTTTCTACCGTGATACAACAACAGTCTAGAAAAAAGAGATGCACTAATGTTAATCTCGAGAAAGGAAAGCTGTGCACCATACGTAATCTAAAGATATAGGCAAACAATTCTATAAAAAGTAATTTGTACTTCATGTATTAAACCTCTGGAAAAAAAGAACTCTTCGGATTCTCCCGCAATAAATCTTTAATTAAATATTTAATTTTTTTTACCACTTCTTACCATACTCAACCATCACCTGTAACAATTATTATTACTATTCATGTTCTTCTACAATATTGACCTTTATATAATGCTTGTTACTAATATATTATCTCATACCTAAAAACTATATTTTTGCTCTTCCTTTTCAATTTGATTTCAAAAACTTCCAAAAAAAATTCATTCTTGAATCAGTCTTCCCCATCTTCTTCCTTTGAACACTTAGATTTCAACTTCAATCGTTCCCCACCGGTCCTTTGTCTTCAGGATATTCTAGTGAATCTGATACCAGTCTGGACTTCACTCCTTTTGACTATCTCACTACATCAATAATGTATTAACTGATCCTCCTATTCATGATGATAATGAAGTTTTCATGTGGGTTAGTGAAGAAGACATATTCCTCTGCCACTTGACGGAGACATGCTTGATGAAAGCATGTCCTCTGATGCTGTAGGCTCGCTTCCTAGCAACGGGTCAGACGAAGAGCTTGATAGAGACGATCCATTCTGGGAGTTCATCGGTGAAACAAAAAAACCTCAAAAACAGGAAGATGATGAGGAAATAAGTGATGAAGAGGAAGAGCAGAAGAATGAAGACGATGAATCTGCTTATGATGGTGATAATGATGAGGATTAGGATTTCCTGATCTTCTGATATTCAATATATTTTGTCTTCTTTTAAAAGCTTTTAATTCTATTTTTTTTGTAAGGTCTCTTTCTCACTATATTAACTTATAAGCTCTTTTAATTACATATCCAAACTGCGACTGCTGCTCTTAAACACTGTGACCATAGTCGCAGTCCTACTACGGATGCAATAATTAAAAATAATTCATACGTTATAGGTGGCTGAGACAAAAGATACGGTGAACTGCGACTATAGAATCAGTCCTTATTCAGACAACAGTCAAAATAAAGAACAAAAAGAATATAAAATAATACGTAAACTGTGATTATACTATCACTCTCGTTAAATACTGCGACCATAGTCGCGGTACTGCGATCATAGTCGCAGTCCATGGTCGCATAATATGTAAAAACAATTTAATTGTTCATAGGAGGATCAGACAACATTCACAAAATAAAGAACAAAAAAATATAAAATAATACGTAAACTGTGATTATACTATCACTCTCGTTAAGTACTGCGATCATAGTCGCGGTACTGCGATCATAGTCGCAGTCCATGGTCGCATAATATATGTAAACACCAATTTAATTGTTCATAGGAGGATCGGACAAACATTCAGAAATTATACGAAGGACAGTATTTGATGACTAACGGTTTACAATTTATGGTCGCAGTTACTTAATCATTTATCAGTTCCCAATGCGACTATGGTCGCAATAATGTACTGTTTTGGAGTTCAAAGTAATTTAAAGTTATAGTGTATTAACTTTTAAACTGTTTTGGATAACTGAACAGTCACCTAGGAAGTATACAATTTTGAGAAAAAGGTAGAAAATAAGTTTGGGAGATATTCACGTGGTTTGAGAGCTTAAACCCTTTGGAATTTCGGGATTAAAAATATATAAAGGGTCATCAGCAAAGGATTAAAAACATACTAAAATATTTTTGCTCAAACTCGTTACTCTCACTGTTCGGAAAATATATTCAAAAAATGTCTTCTCCACCGTCTTCACCGGAAAGAAGCCAATCATCTAATGATGATTGGATGTATAATTCTGAAGATATGCCTCGCTACGGGTCAGAGGATGAGCTTGATACAGATGACCCATTCTGGGAGTTCATTGATGAACCAAAATACATCAATGATGAGGAAGAAAGCGAAGAGGAGATTGTCGCTGAAGAGGAGAAAGGGACGAAAAGCGATACGGAAGACGAAAGCAGTCATACTCTTGACGACGAATCTGATTACGATGGTGATGACGAGGATTAGAAGTTTAAAAATTGTATTTTGTTTTTTAAATATATATGAATCTGTTTTCTAAGGTTAATTTTAAAATGAAGGATATATATGATTTTTTTTTAAATTAAAGCAGTCATACTTTTTTTTTAAATATATATGACTTTGAACGCAGTTGTTGGCCGGGTCTTAATAAAATACACTGCGACCTTGGTCGCAGTTGCTGGTCTTTAGTATTAATCAACAACACTGCGACCTTGGTCGCTATGCGTGTTAATATAAAGGAAACACCTACCTAACGTACTGCGACCTAAGTCGCAGTCATTGTACTGCGACCCTAGATTGCAGATGCTGGCCCTCTTTATCAATAACAACATTGCGACCTTGGTCGCAATTAACCATGTACACTGCGACCAAAGTCTCTGTCTACATTATATACACAAAAAAATAAACTATATAGGAGAACCTAGATCTGACAAAGAGAGGTAAGGAAATAGGGGGAAAAATAATTTATAATCAATAACCTAAATCATATAAAGAGCGGCAAAAAGAAAGGGGGAAAAAATAATAATAACAAGTCTGACAACGTGCGCTCCAAAAATTGCCTTTTGGGCAAAAAAATAATAAACAATAAGGAAAGTTAAAGAAAAAGTAGCTTTTCATAAGGGGTATTTGGTAATTTAACTTCTTCCTATAAGCGGGCCACAAGTTAGTGAGGTGACAAATTGAGCCACGTCACCGCAGGCTGAGAGAGTACTCTCAGCCCGCGGGCTGATATACATTTTTTCTCACATATATATATAATATATATATATATATATATATATATATATATGAGATAGATTTGGGTCCTTTGGGAAGGATATTGTAGGGGTGAATTCCCAGAAGGAATTTATCTACACTTCAAATTGTAACCTGGATCTGAGAGGGAGTAAAAAGAAACAATCGCAAAGACTCAAGTTTTACGTGGAAACCCAATTGAAAAAACCCACAGGGAGGAGAGGGAGAATTTAGATTTACTATTTTCAGAGGATTACAATGTATTCTACAAAGGTAAACTCTGTTTTTCTAGTTAGATATCTCCTCAAAAAAATGTGTCCTCTATTCTTGTCCCCTCAGATATCTTAAATTCCTGGGGGTTTCTGTTGACGATGCGAGTCATGCAGGATTCAATAACCACATGATCTATACGTTACGATCTTTCGCAACGGCCTTAATTGTGCTCTTAATTGCTGGAGTGATATCTACTGCTTTATGTAACTGCTCGCGTTGAAATAGAAATTGTGGATCATGTTTGAAATATAGAATGACATGGTGGCGTAACATACTCCACAAATATAGGCGAGGTTTGATGGAGTCAGTCGTAGAGGTTGTCTTGCTCAAATCGAGAAAACTGACTTCAGGAGGATGAACACTCTCGGGACAGTTAATTTCTTCAGGAGAAGGGAATGTTTGGACGCTGCTCTTGTTCGGAGGTTTTTCTTGCGAGTGTCTTAGGGAAATTCTGATGGCGAGGGATACGTGTCTTGATCCTGGTGTGGGTCAGATCTTGACCACTACAGATGCTCCCTTCGCTTCCTCTTTCTCCCGATTTTGAGGGGAAAGAGTGGAGCAGAATGAGTATGTCCTGGCTCGGGAAGTTGAAGGCGTCGCTTGTAATCTCAGGGTCAATTTCTTTTAGTACTCTGGGCCCTCTTTGGAGACCGGTGAAGACAACTGGGTAATTGATGACGCAAATCTCGACTTCATAATGGAGGAGATCGTGTAGCAGGATTGAATCGAATCCGGTTGATCTGACATGCCGAAAAATTCAGGATTCAAAATCGTACCTGCAGATGTGAAAGTTTTGAATTCGAGACGCTTTGGCTTCTGCGTCTATAAATAAGAAGTATTTTGGAAGTGGGAGGCCCATCTTCAGAAGGCTTTCTCTGTCCCGTGATATTTCTTGCTTTATGTCAGGTGGATTAAGTCGTTCTTTCTTCGCTTGATGGAAGGAGATGGGGAGGATGCCAACGATGAAGACGGTGGTTGCATCGAATCAGCCCCTTGTCATGTAATTTCAGTTCTCGTGATGTCCTGGACATGGAATTTCGGTTCTCGTGACTGTCTTGCTTTTGAGAAGGGAGGCCGCGACTCCCGCTTCTGTCTGTTTGGTTCATCTGGTCCTCGATTAGGCCAAATTGAACATGAGTTGGGGCTTATGGCCTCTTTTTCCTTACATCGTGTAAGATGCAGGAGCGGAAGGTGCTCTTGATGATGGGTACAATTCCTTGTCTGGCCCTCTGTGCTCTTATTGAACGTCGTTGCTTTGCCGGTGGGATTTCTTCCTCGTGGCCTATCAACTAGCAGGACTGCATGGGGGTATTCCTCGGGACTACTGCAAGAGAACCGCCTATCTTTGTGTAGGAACCTCCCTAGGTTTCTCTCGAGAGCTGCGGATGGTGACGTGGACAATATGAACGCGCTTGCATGAAGCTTTCCCCGATTGGAGTATTTTTGTTTGCTTTAACATCACGAATTTTGGCGAGTTTGAGTCAGGAGATGTTTATCTGTATTTTTTTTCCCAAAAAAAAAAGCAAACACAAACATGTAATGGACCTCGTATTATTTTTGTAAGATGTAACCAAGTTTGTAACTGAATGTATGTAATCGGAAAATTCTAAATGACATTAGTAAATTTTTGAAATGAAAGTGTTTGTTTAGATCTTGCCTACTTTGTCTTTTGAAATGACCATGCCCTTTCAGAGGCCTGATTTCTGGGCGGTAAGAACATAACCTGTATGCAGTATCGTCTCCGGGGAGAATCTTCGTCTCCGGGGAGAGTCTTCGTCTCCAAGCGTACAAACATTTGCCCTCTGAGTGAAGTGATGATTTCAGTCGCTGAGTGTGCTGGGCCGAGAGGCTCTGGTCCCGAGTGAAGTGACGACTTCAGTCGCGGAGTGAGCTGGGCCGAGAGGCGCTGGTCTCCGAGTGAAGTGAGGACTTCAGTCACGGAGTAAGCTGGCCGGAAGGTGCTGGTCTCCGAGTGAAGTGAAGACTTCAGTTGCGGAGTGATGGGAGCTCGGAGGCCAATGTGGTGCTATTATTCTCGAGCAGAGGTTTCCCTTCTCAGAGCGCACAAGCATAAAATTCCAAGAGAGGGGAGCCCTCAGCTGTTGAGCTAAGCAGGCAGTTACTGAATTGGGAATGAGCCTTTCGAGTGCAGTTGCCCAATTGAGGATGAGCCTTTGGAACCTAAAGACAGGTGTTTGTACTGTGATTTTCAAGTGGGGGCTTCCCTCCTCGAAACACGGTTAAACTGGCAGTAGCCCAATCGGGGATGAATCTTCCAGACGGTAGTTGCCTGATTGAGGATGAACCAAGACAGTTGCTTGATTGGGGATGAGCCTTCTGGATGGCAGTTGCCCAATGAGGGATAAGCCAAAGGAGTCACCCGAAGGCGAATGCTTGTGTTACTGTTATCGAGTGAAGGAATTCCTCGAATGTCCGTCAAGAGAAGAAAGCTTGTAGGCTGGCCGAGCTGGGGCTGATGAGTAGGTTCCGCGGACCCTTAGAAGGATATCGCGAAACTGTTAAGAATGCATTTTTGTTAAATGACTTAAAATACACGAAAGTAAATGAAATTCAGGGAGCTCTTATCCGTTTGAGGAACTTCCCTGGTTTTCTTTCTCAAATTGGTGCTAGTCAATTGTCCTGTAGTGAGTGATCATATGTTGCGGTTGATTCAGAGACATGATCTCTTGTCTTTCTGTCTCAGAGGAGGCTCTGTGTGCGAGAATGTATTCTCAGAGATAGCACTGCTGGATAAGATATTCAGGATACTTATGGAGGGACTGACATTGAGAAGTCTGGTGTCCCTGGCTGTCGTGGAAGGAACAATAGTCTCTCGCTCTGGGACGATCTTTACCTCCGGATGCTTCACCAATGGTTGTCCCTTGATGGCTTCAAAGACGTCTTGGATTCGGAGCTTCAACGGGGTGAAGCTGTTGAATACTTCATAGGCTCGGGGTTGACTTTGCTGAGGGTGTGAGAATGGTTACTTCTTGAGAGTGCCCTGCTCACGACCCTGGAAGGCTACAGAGGGGCCTCCGTGTTATGGCTTCGGTTTTGTACTCTCGTCGCCGCGGCTGAAAGATTGGTTGGCAGAGTTTTTCATTGCTTTCTCCAACTGAATGTATGGTTGGGCTCGGTATATGACCTCACTTCAATGGGTGACATTGTATTTCACTAGATGCTTGTACAGTGGGTGAGTGATCCGTAGGCCACTGATGAATGCGAGGGCAGAAGCGTCTTCGCTGCAACCTAACTGATTTTGAAAGTAGTCAATGTACGTCTTGAGGCTATCGAAGGGCCTCATCTTAAAAGAGGAGGTGGTGATTGTTCTGCTTGAACTTTGAGTGAGAAACAACTCGGTGAGATCTTCGAAGTTGTGGATTGAGCGTTGCGGAAGAGAGTAGAACCAGTCAGAGGCTACCCTTCAAGCTGGAGGGGAAGATCCGGCACTAGATGGAGTAATTTCTGGAATGGATCACCATATTGTCCTAATACTGGGGGAAGTGCTGAATCGGTCACTTTGATCGGAGTAGCAATCAAAGGTCGAAATCATGAACTTCTTAGAAAATTCATATTCCAGTATGTCCTCAGAGAAGGAGAATTGGATGTGTCAGTGGTGATGGTTCTAAATCTGCAATGATGTGACATACTAGCTTCTTCTACTCGCTTTGTACAAGCTTGTCGAGAACTTAGACGCAGATGAACTCCTCGATTTTCTTCCGAGAATGATCGGGTCTATCCTTCGTGCGGGGATGAAGAGAACTGAACCCGCCGTTGGATTGCTTCGATGGAGTGGGAGAGGCTGTTCTGCAGCGCCTCCGATTTTGAGACTGCTCGCCGCTTGTGGTCTCTGTGGCAGCTCAGGCGATGGAAGCGGTACTCGGGTGTTCTGGAGGGCCGCGATCTGGGTGAGGAGTTGGTCGTTAAGTGTTCCGTCTACTCCCGTTCATGGGCCGCGCTTTCTCAATTCTATTCTGCTTGTTCCTGTTTGCGGTCGAAGAGAGCTTACTGCTTGGCCAATTCCTCCTATATGTCAGCGAACATTTGGAGAAGTTGGGCTCGTAAGTTGATGATGGGTGGATGTCTCTGGTTGCCCCTTGCGAAGTGGTGGAGACGATATCTTCTACGATGGCGCTGAGGCCGTTAGGGAGAATGTCTCCAGCGGTGGCAACTGATTTGCTGTTGGAGTTGGTCCCTTCGCCGGTGCTCAGCTGTTTTTTCGGGGCCATGGCTTGTTAGAGAGGCTTGAGGAGGGGTTTGGTAGAGGAGAAATCTGAGCGTTGGGACTCAGTTCTCAATGAAAGCACAAAAAAATGTAGGGATAAATTCTCAGAAGAAATTATCTATATTTCAAATTGTAACCTGGATCTGAGAGGGAGTAGAGAGAAACAATCGCAAAGACTCAGTTTTTACGTGAAAACTCAATTTGGAAAAAACCACAGGGAGGAGAGGGAGAATTCACTATTTTCAGAGGATTACAGCGTATTCTACAGAGGCAAACTCTGATTTTCTAACTAGATGTCCTTAAAAAAATGTGTCCTCTATCTTTGTCCCCTCTAGATATCTTAAATACCTGGGAGTTTCTGTTGACGGTGCGAGTCACGAGGGATTCAATAACCACACGATTTACACATTGCAATCTTTCGCAACGGCCTGAATTGCGCTCTTGATTGCTGGAGTGATATCTGCTACTTTTTATAACTCTTCGCATTGAATAGGGATCGTGGACCAACTTTGAAATACGGAATGACCTGGTGGTGTAACAGACTCCACAAATATAGGCGATGTTTGATGGAGTCAGTTGCAGAGGTTGTCTTGCTCAAACCATGAGAAACTGACTTCGAGAGGATGAACACTCTTGGGATAGTTAATTTTTTCGGGAGAAGGGAATGATCTTGGAATGTTTTGGACGCTGCTTTTGCTCGGAGGTTTTTCTTGCGAGTGGCTTCGGGAAATTCTGATGGCGAGGGACATATGTCTTTATCCTGGCGTGGGTCAAATTTTGACCACTACGGATATGAAGATGAATCCTTCCCATTCAAATTTAAGATCCACTCCATTGGGGTTGATTTATATTGTTACTAGTGCTTAAAATAAAAATTCAAATGTTTTGAATTTTTTTCCTTATTCATCAAGTAGGCGCAAAATGAATGGCTGAACTAGTGAGTTGGTTTAGTTTAACAGTGTGGAGTATTTGAAACTTAACAAAAGTTATTGTGTGAGGGTTTTTAGAAGTTTAGATCATGATCAAATAGTCGGATCTAGAATTTGTATGTCTAAAATCATATATCTAAGGAATATGCTACTTTAAGCTATCCATTTTGTATCTACTTGATGCATGGATAAGAAAATTACAATACAATTGATTTTTGATTTTTAATTACTTTAAATAATGTAGATCAACTTTAACGGAGTAAATCTTGTATTTGAATGTCATAGTATGAATTTGAGTGGGAAGAATTCATGCTCAAATCCTTCCGAAAGTAGCGAAATCTCTCTCTCTCTCTCTCTCTATAATATATATATATATATATATATATATATATATATATGAGAAAAGGATATCAGCCGGCAGGCTGAGAGAACTCTCTCAGCCTGCGCTGACGTGGCTCAAATTGTCACGTCACTGAGTTGCGGCACGCTTTTAGGCGACTGTTAAATTACCAAATACCCCTTATGAAAAGCAAACTTAGAGCGTTCCCTTGATTATTGTTTATTATTATTTCCCCCCTTTTTTTGCCGCTCTTTATAGGGTATTCTATATAAATTACTTTTCACCCTATTTTCCTGACCTCTTTTTGAAAGATCTAGTTTCATCTTTTCAGTCTGCGATAAACTTTTTTTCTGAAATATAAAATCTTTTTAGATCAATTTTTTTCGAAAAGCTTTAATGTCGACGTCTGAGCAGTATACTGACGATCTTAATTTGGAAGATATTACATCTGGATCTACTTTCTCTCAGAATATTGAAAATCTTGAAGGGTTGACATCTCTGCATGCCGATCAACAGGTTTTTATTGTTTATATATATTTTAAAAACAATTTTTGAAATATTGATTTTTTTTCTCTTTAGACTATGAGGTACTGCGACCGTTTTAATATTCGGTCGCAATCTTATTTGAAAATAATCTCCGGCTGTGAATTCTTTTTTCTAGGGTATGGTTTTAGGTCGCAGTCTTTAATAAGGAGTAATATAGATTTCTTCACATACGGATAACTGCGACTTAGGTCATAGTCTTTAGTAAGGAGTAATATAGATTTCTTCACATGCGGATAACTGCGACTTAGATCGCAGTCTTTAATAAGGAATATAGATTATTCACATACTGATAACTGCGACTTAGGTCGCAGTCTTTAATAAGGAGTATTATAGATTTCATAACTGCGACTTTGGTGGCAGTCTTGAATAAGAAGTAATATAGATTTCTTCTCATACGGTTAACTGCGACCTTGGTCGCAGTAATTGAAAGAAGTAAATTATTTTTCATCTGTTATGCGACCTTGGTCGCATTTATATAACTTATATTTTATTCATTTAATTGGTGTAATTTTTTTTTTGGTAGGATATGAATGCACATGGAGAATGTCTGGAAGCTCAGATAAGTTTTTAGGGAAACAGTTCTGTCGCATATGGAAGCATACAATTTCTACAATTCTTTTGCAAGGAATAGAGGTTTTAGCGTGAGAAGAAAAGGTACAGATAAGTCACGGAAGCCTCCACATGAGATTATTTGCAGAAAATTTGCTGCAACAAGGAAGGTCTGAAGAAAATTATGTGACAAAAGACAAGATGGGCTTACAGTGCATCGTCGAGTTAACACTAGAGTAGGTTGGCCTGCTGAGATGCATATCCGTCTTCGTTTATTTTCGGACTCAAGTCGATATTGGGTTATCACAAAATTTGTTGATACTCATTCACATGAATTGTCTAGCCCTGATAAGGTCATCACATCACCTCTTTTCCAGTCTCATCGTTCAACAATTAGCAGAAGCATTATGAGCAATCTGGTTGATGTTGGAATGCGGCCTTCAAATATTTCCCGCGTTGTGAATGCAATGAGCCAGAGAGAAGGCTTTGAAGAAGTGCGCCCTCAACAAGTTATTGATTTCACTCGTCAATGTAGAAATAACTGCGGTGATGAGTTTATTGCTATTATCAAATATTTTCAAGAGAAAAGAGAGAGAGACCGATCCAGAATTCTTCTTTTCAAGTGAAGTCGATAACGGGGCACACTGAGAAGCATTTTTTGGGCTGATGGAAGAGCTATTTCCTCGTATCTACCTTCTGTGATGTGATCGTTTTTGACACCACATACAGAACTAATCACTTGAGCTTGCCATTTGCTCCATTCACTGGAGTAAATCATCACCGGCAGTCAATTTTGTTCGGCTGTGCTTTGCTCTGATGAGCAGAGGGATACTTTTGTTTGGTTATTCCAAAATGGCTCAAGTGCATGCATGGAGTTGAAACCAAGCTGATTATTACTGATCAGGATGCGCAGATGGTGATCCATCAAGATTGTTTTCGCAACTTCTCGCATCGTTACTGTTTCTGGCATGTGCGGAAACATATTGCCGAGCAAAAATCCCAATGGCAAACAAGTATGGAGAAGATATGGTCTCCGATTTTCATGCTTGGTACACCTCCCGCGATATAAGGACTTGTGAGGAAAGATGGCGTCTGATGAGTGAAAAATATCAGTTAGAAGAAGAAGATGACAGTTGGTTGATGAAGATGTACAGGCTTCGTGGACACTGGGTTAATGCATATCTCAAGGAGTTTTCTGTGCTGGAATGACAACCAGTCAGAGGTCCGAGAGTATTAATTCCTTTTTTGATGGTTTTGTTAACTCAAACACTAAACTAGTGGAATTTGTTCACCAATATGATAAAGCCGTTGCTTCCCGTCGTGCATCTGAATCTCTTCAAGATTTTAGGGGTTTGAATTCTGTGCCCAATTGTACATCCAATCCATATGAGATACAGGTTTCGAAGTTGTATACACCGAAGATTTTTCAGTTGTTCCAAAATGAATGGCAGTTGTAATGACACTGTTTTCAGAAGATGTGGAACATGACAAACCGGATCAATATATTTGGTTGGTAATTTTTCAGAACCAAAGACAGCTGGGAAAAGGTCAGTTATGATAAACGAGAGGAACTTCATGTTCTTGCAGTTGCTCGTTATTTGAAACAGAGGGTATCCTATGTGGACATATTCTGTGTATTTTGTGGCGCAATCACGTTACACATATACCGGAATCATATATACTTCAGAGATGGAGGTTGGATGCTCGTTACAAAAACATTGCAATTGAAAAATGGCATGAGGCTTTTTCCCAGTCAAGGCACTACACGGACGGCTAGATTGTTGACAGTTTCATTCAAAATTTAATGCAATGTGAACATGGTCGCTGATTCTGATGAAAATATTTCAAAGTTGGAGGCAGTTTTGGAAAGTTTTGCCCAAGATACAACTAGAGAATACAGAGCAATGTCAGGAAATGATCGTTCATCACAGCTTAAAACTGCGGTGGTTCCAGTGGATCCGTTGTCGTATTGCGAGATGGTGAAGAATTGAATATACGTGATCCAATTGGTCCTGTACAACCAAGGGGAGGCCTAGAGCTGCATCCAGGCTTTAGTCTGGTTTGAAGATTCTATTTCTCAGAAGGAAGTTAAGCATCGAAGATGTGGTAACTGCCAAGAGCTGGGCCATTACAGGACTGTTGGTGTCCGTTATGGTATTACATTAAACCTGTTAATAATTTTTTTCTAACGATTAATCTTAAAAATTCTTACTATTTAATTTTTTTTGGCAGAAGAAGTAGCTTTGGGTTGCTTCCATCTCGAAGGAACAAAGACTTCAATTTTTTTATGAAGTGCGACCAGGGTCGCACAGTGTAGAGAGATAAGTTGATTTCTGACACTGGCATGTAATTATAATCAGATTTATTATCATGCTTTGATTTCTACTGTATTATTTTGTTTGTAGTTGTACTTTAAGTTTTGATGCTACTTTATAGTTTAATTTTTTTTGGTTATAATGTAGTCAGAGACTTTGTCTCGTTGTACATGGTTAATTGCCAACCAAGGTCGCAGTGTTGTATTGATAAAGATGGCCAGCAACTTCAATCTAGGGTCGCATTACATGTACTGCGACCAAAGTCGCAGTACGTTAGTGTAGTTTTTCCTTTATATTAACACTCATAGCGACCAATGTCGCAGTGTTGTTGTTGATTAAAACATTGCCGCCATCAACTGCGACCAAAGTCGCATTGTATTTTACTAGGTGCGGCTATCAACTGCGACCAAAGTCGCAGTACGTTAGGTAGATTTTTTCCTTTATATTAACACGCATAGCGACCATGTCGCAGTGTTGTTGTTGATTAAAACATTGCCGCCATCAACTGCGACCAAAGTCGCATTGTATTTTACTAAGGCTGCGGCTATCAACTGCGACCAAAGTCGCAGTACGTTAGGTAGTTTTTTCCTTTATATTAACACGCATAGCGACCAATGTCGCAGTGTTGTTGTTGATTAACACAATTACTGAAGGCATGTTTGTTTCTAATATCAGTACGCAATAGTAAAAACCAAGTTGTAACAAATGAAGACTGTAAATAATCAATGGAACTTATAATAAATAAATGTATAGAAATGTGTATAAATTAAATCAATACAACAAAAAAATTATGCAATGAATGCACTTGAAAATTTTTTACATTTATAAAAAATTGTGGTATATCAATAATTTGTCAACTATCAGTCTTCAAATGTCATATGTCGTACAATGTCTGTTTCTTCATCCCAACTCTTCTCTACATCTGCAAGCATCATGTATGCAAGCTCACTTCTTAGTTTCTGTACACCAGCAACGTAACAGCATCAACAGCTGATAGTGATACCAGACGCTATGCTTTCCATGTACTTGCATACATATATAGCGCAATCAACACTGAAATTTCCATAGAGCAATTATTAAATGAAATTAGATTTTGTACCAAAAAAAAGTAGAAATATGTAATGAAATTAGATGTCAAAAATTTTATATTACCTGTTGCTTGTTGGGGCATTTTGCGTATTTTTATTTTTTTTTCTCATTTTTTTTAAATGAATCTGAAAATCTCTATTAATCTATCTTTCTGCAATGTCAATAGGAACAAAAATTAGTATTAATCAAATTAATTGCAATTTCCAGTAACAAATATTAAACTTCAACTCACCATTATTCTTGCATCAATTTTGTAAAGGTTTGTTATTTTACTACTTTTTTTGTCAGCTGGGACCAAAGAGTTGTAAAAAATCCACTTCTGTGCTGCAATCGAATACCAGCAAGGTCCAGTGAAATCCCTGCTCGTCGGCACTATGTTTGTGATGATCGGGAAGAACATGTACTGCATGTCAGCTGTCCAGTTTTTTCAACAGCTTCTGCTTGATGAAATGACTTCCAGATCTTCAATTTTATTTACAACACCGTGTGCGGACAAGAAGAAAAAAATTTTAAATCGAATACAAAATGAATTTAAAATATATAAAAATTCTAAACTGCGACCTTAGTCGCACTATATTATTTAGTCGCAGTATATGAGTTAGTAGCAGTACATTTAATATAAACTGCGACCTTGGTCGCATCTCCGACCTTGGTCGCAGCTCCGACCTTGGTCGCAGGTCGTATCTGTTACTTTTTGTCGCAGTACCTGAGTTAGTAGCAATACATTTTAATTATAAACTGCGACCTTGGTCGCAGATCCGACCTTGGCGCAGGTCGCAGCTGTTACATTTTGTCGCAGTACCTGAGTTAGTAGCAATACATTTTAATTATAAACTGCGACCTGGTCGCAGTACATGTGTTAGTAGCAGTACATTTTAATATTCACTGCGACCTTAGTCGCAGTACATGTGTTAGTAGCAGTACATTTGATTATTCACTGCGACCTTAGTCGCCGTACATGTGTTAGTAGCAGTACATTTTAATTATTCACTGCGACCTTAGTCGCAGTACATGATTTATGTCTACATAGAGAATATTAGTAATCTGTTCCAGAGTTGATATTACATTAAACGTAAAGGAGAAAGTAGATTTTTACCCAAGCTTCGCTTCGGAAGAATATGCTTTTTAATCCTTCTCTTTCTCAAGATGCTGCATGTAGAAATGAATTACATTTGAATCTAAGTCTTTACTGAACATCAGGTCCTCAATGTCATTCCTTGAAATGATGATTGAATTATTGGTATCCTGATACGCAGTAGAACTGCAAGATATTAAAAACAAAGTTAGTAATTTAATGTTCTTATATAAAGGTATACCAGAAATTTTTGGATATGAATTAACTTACTCAGAGTAGGACTTGTCGAGAATTTTTTATAAGATCTTGTTGATGGGGCTGCAGAATTCTGTATGATGTGGTTTCGGTCAATTCTCTTGATGTGGAGGAAATCTCTTTGTCGCCGAAACCAGCGGTAGAACTCGCAGCCGCAGGTGTGGAAGAGGATTTTCATTTTTTCTTCTTCTGTTTGGATAAACAAAGTCGGAGTATCACGATCTCTTTCAGCGCGCTTTCGTTCTTTGACTCCCCTTTCTATTGTTCCTTTAGATGTTTCCAAAACAGCTTTTTGAGGGTTGCTTCTGAGGCGGAGTATGTTCTGAATTTCTTCTTCAGAAGCTCTATTCTTTGGATTTCTTGAGTCATTTGACTTAGATCCAGAGAAAAACTTGGAATATCTTCCCCAGCAATAATTAAAACAGACTCAGAACCCATGATTTTATCCTCTTTCAGTTTTTTTCTCTCTCCTCTTCAGCCTGCTTCTCCATCTGCTCCTTCATTCTTTTGTTCTCCATCTGCGCCTTCCTCCTCTTCTTCTCATTCTTCCTCCTCCCTCCTCCTCCTCTCCTGCCCCTCCTCTTCCCTCCTCCTCTTCTCCTTCTCCTGCTCCTCTTTTCCCTCCTCTTCTTCTTCTCCTCTTCTTCCCTCATTCTCCTTTCATTCTCCTCCTCTTCTTCTTCTATCTCCTTCTCCTTCTCCTCCACTTCTCTCCTCCTGTTCTCCTTTTCCTTCTCTTCCCTCTTCTTCTCCTGCTCTTCTCTTCCTCTTCCTCTTCCTCCTTTCCATTCTCCTCCTCTTCCCTTCTTTTATTCTCCTGTTGCTTCTTTGGTTTTTTTTCTTTTTTTTCTCTTCTTTTTTTTAATTTAATTCAGCCTCGATTTTTTTCTCTGTCTCCATATTTTCAATCTTTTTTTTCAAGCTGAGAAACATAATCTCTCAAGAGCTGATTTGCAGACCTCAATCGTTTTATTTCTGCTGCTTGATCATCCGGTGTAGGTGGCAAATAACCTTCAAAAAATTGGTTCTTGCTCACTCGTTTCAGCTCGATCTGGCTCCTTTTCCGTCGGGATGTCAGCCTCATTCAATGTATGGCCTCCTTCTTCTCCTTCACTTTCACCTTCTTCTTCTTCTTTTTCTTCACCTTCATCTTCATCTTCATCTTCTGCTGGTTCTTCTTCCTCATCCTCTTCCCCTTCAACTGGAAGGCCAACCATAATTTTTCATCATTAGAGATGTTGGCCATTCGACTCAAAATCTGAAAAAAAACAGAATAAAGGTAAGCTAAAAATAAAACAATGAAATAATGATACTGCGACCATGGTCGCAGTTTATTTATGAAATATTTTAGATAAGATTGCGACCATGGTCGCAGTATGTTTGTCGTGCATAAATTTATCTGCCAAGACATGCAGCTCAACACTGCGACCATGGTCGCAGTATGTTTGTCGTGCATAAATTTATCTGCCAAGACATGCAGCTCAACACTGCGACCATGGTCGCATTTCTGTTGAAAAGGGTATTTTCAAGAGAATGCGACCATGGTCGCACATTATTTGTCAGGCAGAAAACGAACTGCGACCTTGGTACTCAATACTGCGACTATGGTCGCATTTTATTTGTACTACACATAAAAAGAAGTTTAAACTTACAATATTGGATGTCAATCTTTTTTAGATCAACTTCAAGTAGAGATCTGCCCATATTTGGAGGTCCCATCTTACTGCGCGTGGGTTTTTTCCTCCAAACCAGACCTCTGCTCAAAAATAGGTGCCCTCTCACACAGCCAATACTGCCAAAATTAAAAAATAAATTAGTTTCCACAATTTTTCTCAATTTATGGGTAAATTTCATACAATGTTGGCCAAATTTCAGATTTCTACTTACAATAATTTGCACGGAGCATCCTTGAGAGCTCGTACGTGGCTTACCTGAAGATGTTCATTGACTCAATCAGGAATTGCCAAACAGCTTTTGCCCAGCATATGTCCTCATCAGTTGCATATTGGCAATCTGTTCCACAATATACCACGGCACCGTGCATTACTGCCAGAGAAGAAAAGAGTGGCCGACATGTATAGGATGACTAATGTGGTAAAGTCTGAGCTGCAAGTCTATTTATGTCTCTTATAATTTTCGTCATAGACATTTGCTGCTCAAATTGTTCATCCTGTGTCACATCTATATATCCCTCCTCCTCTTGACAAGAAGATCATCCAAAGCATTTTCAATAGATACTTTTGTGATCTTCTTTATATTGGGGAAAAAATGTTTTATAAACCCCTCTATCCTTCAGCGTACATGTCTTATTCATCACAAATCTACTCCATTGACAGGTAGACAAAAGTAAGGGCAACATCCTCCACTGTTAACTCAATCTCTTTGCCCCCAATTGTAAGATCCTTGTATTACTGTCATACTGGTCTAAATACGCAGTACGGCCAAGTTTGATTTAAGAGCCTTTTCAGCCGCAAATTCTTCATTGTAAAACGCCATGAAGATTGGGCCAAATGGGGTATTCTTCATCGCCTCTACGAAATTTGCCGGTATGTACTTCTTAATTTTCTTCATTAACTGGCACATTGGTTTATGCTTGATCTCAGAGGACGAACCTGTATCTGTTGTTTACCTACGTAGGAGAAAAATTAAACACTTTAGACCAATGATTATTGAAAAAGTCAGAAAATACTACGGGTGCAATCAATAACAACTGCGACCTAGAACGTACTGCGACCAAGGTCGCATTGCGACCAGGGTCGCACTACGATCAAGGTCGCATAAGACTACAGTGCAATCAGAACAACTGCGACCTAGTCAACAGTGCGACCAAGGTCGCATAAGACTACAGTTCAAACAGAAACAACTGCGACACAAGTTTGATAAAAAATATTATTAAAATAAAATGCGACCTTGGTGAAGACTTGAGACTACAACTCTGATTTAACAACTGCGACCCCCATGTCGTCAGTATGTGAAGAAAAAAAGTAAATTTCATATATGCGACCAACGTCGCATTCGTCTACAAGGAAAGGTAAAAAAAAAAAATTTCCAAAGTCGCACAGATCTGACTGCGACACAGTAAAAATAGAAGTAAATAATAAAAAACTTTTCAAAAAATAGGACCTTTATCGTCTAAAGTTTGAAAATCTCTTTCGTAATTGCGACCATGTTTACAATATTTAAAAAAAAATTTAAAAAAAATGCGACTTCAGAAATAAATCTTGAAAAAATTTAAACTATGAAAATACACAAAACCTAAATTTTTGAAAATATCAATTTGTTGGTATCTTTTTCGACGGATGATTTCTTAGGCGCCATCAGTGCAAATAATTTTTTTCAAAAACGGATGAAATTTTTGAAGGAAAAGAACTAATTGGATCAGAAACCGCCGGTTGAAGTTTTAGAGCCGTAAATTTTTTTGGAAGACTATTTTTTTACAATAAGGTAAAAGGTTGTGATGGAGGGTATTTTCGGAAAACTACAATGTTGAGGTGACTGGCATTAAATTGGGCGGGATTTTACAGGATTTTGTCCGCCAAATTTTTTAACAGATGTGGGGCGGTGATGTTGCCACGCCCGCAGGCTGAGAAAAACTCTCTCAGCCCGCAGGCTGAGGTACATTAACCCCTATATATATATATATATATATATATAATATATAAGGATGGGCTTACTATTACCTTCTAAAGTTTTCTTCCGTGTTAAAATATTGTCAGGTGGCCAAGTAAAACTTGTACAGTTTTCTTTACTGTTGTATTTCCTTTTCCTTCTTTTATTTGAAATGATGGGGCATAAGGATGAGCACCAGTAGAAACTAGTAAAGTACTGAAAAAAAAAAACAGAAAACCTTATATGCATATTTAACATGTATAGTAGACAATATGCGCATCTCTAGCACCTGAACAATTAAGGTGAATTAAATAACTAGGTGATGCAAAACTTGAGTAGACACACTGTTCTAGCTGGCCAAATAGTAAGTACATGCTTTGAGGTCAGAAATTGTGGCTTGATGAGATATGATCAGTATGATGAAGATGCAGGTTCCATAAAATTCCATCTTTGATAATGAAAGAACAAGCACTAAATTGTCTGCAGCTTGGAATATGTTGTAACATAAGGATCTCAAAAGATTAAACTGAATTAGAAATGTAGGAAAAGATACCTTGTAGAATGATGTAGCAAAGAAGCCAGCTTTTAAGCATCAGTGAACTAAAGAGGAGGACTGGCCTTTACAAACTCAAATTATGTCTAAGAGAGCAAGAACTATATAAGAATTTCTACCAGTTATGGTCCAGATCAACCCAAGATTCAGAATGCTGAGCAGTCACTAAAATTTCTCTAGTCACATGTGGATAAAATGATTCAAACTTCTACAACAAGTGTGGCTTTCATGGCCTTAGAATATTGTTTGAATTCTAAATGGCTGTGCTGCACAAAGTCAATTTTTGTTCAAGGGTATTGGATATACCCTATAGTTGATCTTTGTAAATCTCTTCTTAATCTAGGAATGTGATTTTTTGCTTATCTAGGAATCTTACTCCCATTTTTAGTGCTGTACTACTGATATTTGGATCTAAAACTGTCCTAGAAAAGAGAAAAAACTATAATTGAAAATTGAGTACACACAAAAAAATCATGACAAGTTTTAGGCTTCTTGAGTTTTAAAGAGTCTTGTGTAAGTTCTTTGTCTGTGAAACACAGGAGATTAGGTTTCACTTTAAGCAGATTTGGCTCCATCAATTTTGAGTAAACAAGCATGGGCTGAAAGATTGTACTTCATCTATATCCTGGGAACTTGTTCTATGGATCTGGAACTTTATCTATGGATTTAAACTATATTTTCCCATAATTATCATCATGGTTCATAGGGTAGATGGGAGCACTAAATGTCATCACCATGAAGCTCACGCTTGGGTCTCAGGATACAAGGAGATGCATGTTTCTTACAAAATGATTTTGAGAAAGAGAAATTTATAAATTCAGACAACTAATGAAATTAGTAGACGCATTATTGCTCTTGTTGTGGGTAGGCAAGAATTTGAATCATACCTTATCTTTGAGGAGCATTACCTTGATGGGGTTTTGAGTAATTTCTATGTATTATTATATGTTCTCAAAAGATTTTCCCGCTAAATGGAGCTTCCAAATATCAATCTTCCACTCATTGTCAGTACAACATTTTGTTTTAACCAAGAGAAATTTTGTCCAATTGCTCAAATAAAGCAATCTTCAACATCTAAGGGGCCGTTTGTTTCCGTAAAAGTCCGTAATTCGTAAATGACTTACAATCCAGTTACAACTACAGCGTTTGTTTGGACCGTAATTCGTAAAAGACTTACACAACCCAATTATCACTCACTTACAATCCAATTACCACTCACTTACAGTCCAATTACAGTTAATTTTATGGTCATGCAAATTTGTATTATTTTTTATGTTAATATTAATTTTTTTTTAATATTTAGCATTTTTAATATTTATTTGCAATATTAAAACTTTTTAAATCACCAAATAGTTAATTTTGTGGTCAACTTTTTCACTTACGACTTAGACATTACGACACCAAACACCGTAAAACACAATACACTTTTCCATTTACAATTTTATATTACCAACCAAACACCATAAAGCTTACATGCATGTAACTCATTTATAACTGTAAATGACTTTACCAATTACGAGTTACGAATTACGGCCAGTTACGACAACCAAACAGGCCTAAAAGAAGCTTAACATACTGCATATAAGAAAAGCTTGTCCATAACCTGCTACCACTTTTATAACGAACTCATTGTTTTAACTAGATACTTTTATTTTAAAAAAAACCCTTTCAGGCATCAGTTCTTTTTTGTAAGTAATAGGAAAGTAGATAGAGGTTGCTGTATGGATTGTAAGGTAGTACCAGGTGAGAGTGTAGTAACCCAACATAGACTCTTAATTTTAGATATCCAGATTAGAAGGAGGTTTAGAAAGATTACACGTAAGTTAGATCCTAAGATTAAGCGGTGGCGGCTAAAAGAAGGTAACCAAGCAGTTTTTATAAATCGAGTAGTACATGAAGCAGATTGGAAAGCCCAAAATGATCCCAATACAACATGAAACAAAATTGTTAGCTGCATTAAAAGAGTAGCTAAAGATGTACTTGGTGAGTCACGTGGTGGTGCTCCACCATGTAAGGATACATCATGGTGGAATGAAGAGGTAAAAACTGCCATTAAGATCAAACGAAACTCTTACAGAGATTTGAAGAAAAATTGTGATGGAGTGAGTTTTGAGAGGTATAAGCTAGCCAAGAAGGAGGCTAAGAAAGCTGTTCAGAATGCAAGAGCTAAAGTGTACAAAGAAGTGTATGAGAAGTTGACGCCATGGTTCACAGTCGCGGTTTCGGCCGCCGACTCGACGGGCACTGAGACGGATCGGTCTCGGCAACTCGGATCGGTATCGGGCGATACACGCAAAACGCTATATAGAAAGCTCAAATAATTCTGAAAAAATCACGACAAATCTTAAAAAAATGTAGATATCCACATTCATGTATCACATGTCCAAAATATATCACCTAGCACACTAAACATAAAGCAAAAGTATAAATACGCGCGTCGTCGGTAGACGCATATTAAAATACATGCACAATATAGTAAATTGCACAAACTACATTCATAAATAATTGCTAATATAATTATTTCCATATTGAATTGCGATGAGGCACAAAATCATCATCATAATGCCGAGTCGACCGAGTCAACTTCGATTCTCGGCCGAGTTAGTCTCCTCTGAGTTGAGTCGACCGACTCGTGACTCGGACTCGTCTCGGAGCGGGCCGAGACGGATACGACTCGGCCGACTCGTCTCGGACTCGACCGAGTCTTTGAACCGTGGTTGACGCCAAAGAGGTTGAAAATGATATATGTAAAATTACTCGAATAAGGGAGAGAAAGACTAGACTTATGTACTGTGAGGTGTGTCAAAGATGAGGATCAGAAGGTTTTAGTTCGAGATGAAGAAATCAAAGAAAGATGGAGAAAGTATTTTGACATATTATTCAATGGTAGTTCTACTTAAGATTTAGATGACCTTACCATTCAGTGCCAAGATATGAACTATAATTATATGCGTAGAATTAGCGAATCTGAAGTTAAAGAGGCCTTAAAGAGGAGAAGTCAATGAAAGCTGTTGGCCCAGATGGAATTCTTATTGAGGTATGGAGATGCTTAGGAGATGTGGGCGTGAAATGGCTGACAAACCTCTTTAACAAGATTTGGCTAACTAAAAAGATGCTAAATGAGTGGAGGAAGAGTACCATAGTACCTCTTGTTTGGTGGGAAAATTGAAGATTGAAGTGTAGATTCTTTATTTGATGGAAAGAAAATTATAGCGGATCAATAATCCTTTTACAAGAGGGGAGATATTCAAGCTCAAATCTCCCCTTTGTTTAATGTCGGGTTCTTGATGTGACGATGAAAAGTGAATCTTGTTTTCCGTTGACTGGGTGAACGTCAAGACTTCTTGGGAATCTTCTCTTTGGATGGTGAACGAAGTAACACAGCTTCTGTCCAACAAGAATCTCAAGAGACTTTAAGCAAGAACAAACTTGTACGCAGCAAGTTGTTAGAAGAGTTGAACTCTCTTTTTCATTTAGCTGGAGATCTTGGTCCTTCTACGGCTTATAATCGAAGTTCTTCTGACTAGATTTTTCCCCCGACCCCTCTTCCATAGCAAACTGGGCTATTTATAGAGGTTTCAGAGGGTAAAAGTGTCCCCTAAAAACACTCCATAATGGGGTTAACTCCCTCATTACGTGAGCAGTAATTGACCCAGTAATGAGGGCAGTTATAACCGAGATGCAGGGTTCCTCTGTAGTTGAAACGCGGGCTTCGAGCCTCGCGTTTAACCATTGAGGTAACGCTTGAACTTTGCCTTTGGTTGAAATGTGAGCTTCAAGTTCTGCGTCAAGCTTTGTGTGAGACGCGGGCTCTGGGCTCTACGTCTTGGTCGTTGTGGTAAAGTGGAGACGCGGGTTTCGACCATCGCATCTTGGTACTGTAGTAATGCTACTGCAGTAATGCTGAGAGCGGGTTTCGACCCTCGCGTCTTGGTACTGTAGTGATGCTACTGCAGTAAGGCTGAGACGCGGGTTTCGACCTTTGCGCCATGGTGCTGTAGTAGTGGCTATGATTAGCCTTGCGTCTGAAGTTTGGACTCTACTTTTTGATGACTTGTATTTAGTGATTTTTAGACAGCCTACAGAACCCCCTCCAAAGTTTTCGATATTCCGCGGTTTACTGCGACGGATTTCGAAATATTTTGGACTCTGGTTGAATTCATACTTCTCATGATTGAACTAACAATCATTTGAGATGCCCTGAGCTTGATCCTGTCTGAAATGTGGTTTTCGTGAGTGTACTGTAAAACCTTTTGAAGCCACCAGAGATGATCGCGGTGAGTGTCTAGATACGCGGTCCAGACCTCAGTGCTCTGAGCTGGTTGTTGGTGTACTGTTGAATCAGGGATAAACAGTCGTCTGCTTGTGCCAGTATACTGTTGAACTGATTGTAGAAGCAAAGACTGGATGCAAATTTTATAGACGCAGGGGTCATGTTGCTTTAGAGACGGAGTCCTCACTCGGAGTGGGGACACGTCTATTAATTTGCTTGAAGAAACGCGGCCTCTGGAGTGATGCGATCTTTGAAGGGAAGACGCAGCTCTTACCCTGTTGACTAGGCACGGCTTTGGCCTTGCTGAAGAGACGCGATTTTGGGCTCCTCAAGAATGACGCGCGAGTCTCAGCTGGTTGATGAGGACGCGACTCTATTCCTTTGAGAGGGCGCAAACTCAGATTGTACTGAGTTCATGATTGAGACGCGAATGTCATCTGCAGTGGAGATGCGATTTTGAGTCCCTCAAGAATGACGCACGAGTCTCAGCTGGTTGATGAGGACGTGACTCTGATTCAACAGAGACGCGACTCTGGTCCTTTGAGATGGCGCAACCTTGAAGCGTGAACCTGCGTTCTTGATAAAAGAGACGCGGTTGTGAACTATTCAGTAGGAATGAAAGGGACGCAGCCCTCGGGTTTATGAAAGGTCGCAGACTTGTGGACATGACCTTTGAGTCTGCGTCTGATGCCGCTTCCTAAGCGTCACATGCAGCCTATCTTAAAGATCTTGTTGGATCTTTTAATCCCAAGGCGGCGTTGACGAT
This sequence comes from Agave tequilana, assembly GCA_038442645.1. Taxonomy (NCBI): domain Eukaryota; kingdom Viridiplantae; phylum Streptophyta; class Magnoliopsida; order Asparagales; family Asparagaceae; genus Agave; species Agave tequilana. The sequence continues at coordinate 231,269 of JAVJIF010006890.1, forward strand.
TGAGGACTTGTGTCCTTCGACGTTTCCCAAGGTGGCAATCCACGCGTTAGCTCCTTATTGGACTGGATGTTCGTGCAGGAATTAAGGCTGATGGCTTTGATTTTTATGACATTAATTATAAGCTTTATGGCTTGCCTATAAATAGGCCTCACCCCCTTAACAGTCCATTATTTAGACTGTTTTCCTTTGAGAGCATGCGCTCTGAGGGTCTTCGTCTTGATTTGTCTATCTTCCCTTCAAGGGGATGTGTTCTAATGAACAGCAATAACTCAAAGCTTTCATGCTTTTCCTCAATTTTCTCTAAAGATTATCACTGTAAGTGATTTTAAGATAAAAAAATCATCGCTTTAAGTGTTTTTTACAGCCGCGCCTTCATGCATAAAGTTCAACTTCTAGAGAATTCTTCTCCGGGTAGGAACCAGTTGTCGCCATGGTCACCATGAAATACTCAGCCCTACTGAGTTTTTGTTTTCCTGTACATTGAAGAAATTTAATCTCTTGACCTTCTCTTGAAATCTGATTGATGCGCCCGTGTTCGGAAGTCGCGTCTTTCAGCCTTCTTGATGAAGCGCGATCTCATTGACTTTGAACTCTAACTCACAAATCCTTTAACGTGTGTGTGATAAACTCTGTATTTGGATCTTGAGACGCGAGCTTTGTACATGAAGCCCGCGTTTGAGGTTCTTGACTTAAAGAATTTTATTTCTTTTGAGATCTTTGGACTTAGATGTGGTAACCCCTGTTTCTCATACGCGGGTGTGGCGACCTCTGCGCCTGAATTACTTCGTGTCTTATATCTCGGACGCGGGTCTAAAACCAGACTGCGTTTCGATGTGCACTGGTCAACTCCTCGTTTGAAGTTCAAAGCTTCAATTACGTCTGCCCTTCAACTTTTACTTTCCTGCCTTAACAGAATTTTAACTCTTTGGTTTCTTACTTCTTGCAAGTTCTGGCAGCTTCAGTCAGTTTTTTGCGTCTTTGCTGGGCTCTTGGGAGAATATTTCGACCAGCGAGCTTGTTCGATTGGCGAGCACTCGGAGAATTAGAACTCATGTTCATGGGCGAGGAGGATTCGCGCTGTTGATGACATCCGTCAAGGCCTTATTGGACATGACGCACCAGCAATGCCCCGGGTTTGTCATGGTCACATTGGGCATGGTGTGGGTATGGTGGTGGGTATGATCCTCTTGCAGGTCACGGGAAAGAGGACGTCACCTATAAGGTCTCAGATCCTCACTTCACCAATCTTATTGCCAGAAGTGACATCGAGGAAAAACCCATGCTCATTAGATGACTTTCTGGTGGTGGAGATGTTCATCAACGAAGGATTACAGCTCACACCAGTTGGTCGGGTGGAATCAGAATGTTCTTCTGCATTTCGACCTCGAGAAAACACCATTGTTCTTGGTTAGCGATGAGCTTCTTCAATGTTTACATCATGGATCATGATGTAATCAGCATTCGATCGTCTCAACACTGGTCAACTGCGACATGATTCAGTGGAAGAAGAGAACCTTTCTTCGGCGCTCTTCCAAACATCTTGTATTTGGAGCAGTGTAGATGTCTGGAGGAGTGAGTGCAACCTTTCGCTAAGAGAGAGGGACTTCTTTGTACTCCTTTATTGTAATACTCAATCTTATTGTATAAGAGAGCGCCTTGTATCACTTTCATATGTTTGAATGTTAATAAAAGTGACACTTTTTCTTGTCTTCTTATATGTCTTGAATCTCTTTTTTTTGCATTGAAAATCAGACACATAGAAGTAGGGATTCTTGACTTGCTAAAAATGCGATAACTAATTTAACAAGTCAAAGTTGGGAAAAATTCCATTTCAGGAATTTAAGATTATTGTCGGAGGTCGGGAGGTGTGATATTAACTTGACAGGAATGGTCAGAGGTGTGATATTAACTTGACTCAACGGGAATTTCAGTTTCATTTGAGAATACTGAAAACATCACTGTCATAGGTGTAATGTTAAACTTGACAGTGAAGGTAATGCTAGAGGTGTAATTTTGAACTTGGCATTGGTCATCTCGACTTCGATAGGGAAGTTCAAGGGAAAGTCATTGTCATAGGTGTATTGTTGAACTTAATAATGAACTGGATGCTAGAGTGTGATGTTAAACTTAGCATCGCTCATCTCAGCTTCGGTATGGAAACCTGAGAAAAAGTGACTGTCAGAGGTTTAATTTTGAACTTGGCAGCAACTTAATCACTGTTACAGGTGTAGTGTTAAACTTAACAGTAACTTGTCAGAGGTGTGATGTTAAACTTGACAATGGTTGATTTGCGATATGAGCAATTTTGAGGACTCGTCATTCTATTGATGAGAATTGACAAGTGAAGTTTGGAATGTCAGAGGTTTAATTTTAACTTGACAAGGATTTAAAGACTTATGACTCCATGTAGAGGAACGACAAGTGAAGTTTGCACTCGTTGGGGAGTATTAAAAATTTTCATTATCAAAGTTATAGTGTTAACATAGCAATGATTGCATTTGTGGACCTACCCTTCTATGGAAGAGAATTGGTAGGGGATTTTGGGTGGAGAGTAAAATGAACTGTCAGAGGTTTAATATTAACGTGACAATCGTTGATTTCCTGAGAGATGAAAAATTTGTCGTTAGAAGTGTAGTATTAAACTTAATAGCGATGATTTATAATGAGTTTTGTTGTCAGACCCGTCGGAGTTGACCGCCGGTTATTTTTCCCTACTTCTGCTTGCCATGTTTGCAGTGACTTCAGGGTACTCCACGCCAGAGAAGGCTCTCCTTCTGTGGGAGCGACACCTCTTGGCTGATTGGGAGGTCGAGGTCAATCGTCTGAATGCTGACTGTTTGCTTGCATGTGAGCTGCAGCGGCATTTAGAGAAAATTGCCGTGATGAACCATTCACAGCAACAAGATGGAGTGATCGGCTTAACACTCCTTTTCCTTGTCAAATAATCTCTTAGATCTGTCGGAGGGGGATCAAAGAGATAGGCCTCGGGTTGTCGAAGGCTTTTCAGCTTCTGAGAGTCACCCTTACGTCGAGAATCTGAGACGCAGGGTTCAGAAACGCGGAGCTCGCGTTGTGCAGAATAGGCGCAGCTCTTGCGTTTTGACTTCGAAACGTGGGTCTCGTGCCTCTGCTGAGCAGAGACGCGGACCTCACATTGCTGATTGTCGCGTTTGGTCAGCGACGGTCGAGACACGCGGGATTTCTCAATTTCGCGTCTAGTTGTAGAGACGCGGGTCTTGTGTCTCTGAGAAGAAGCATAGCCCTCGCGCTGTTGAATGTTGCGTTTAGGGATTGAAGTCTCAAAAACGCAAACCTGTGGGGCTTCGCGTTTTGGTTTCCATACGCGGACTTCGTGCGTCTGACTCAACTCAAAGAGGCGCGGGCTTTAGCCTTGCGTTCTGTATCTACTGGACAGATGGTTGCTCCAGCTTCTAGCGCCTGTAATTGGCGCGCACGTCGTCTCTGTCGACGTTCGGCGTTCCAGTTACACCGTATGAGTTGCTGGGAACCCCCGGTAACCTGGGACTGAGGAAGAGGACGGGCATGAACGGGCTGAACATCAACAACACTAACCTCGCGGGTCTCGTGGGAGACGTTGACGCGGGTGTTATGTGCGATGTGGCTAGCCATGGCACTCTTCTTGTCAGTCACATCTGAAGGGATCTCAGAGCGGATTTGAGAGCGGGTCCCTGAGGAGATCTTGCGGTACTGCCGCGCCCTAGGGTTCTTGGAGCTAGAAGAGAGGAACTTTTCATACTTTGCCTGATTGAACTCCACGACAAGTGATTCAATCATTTTTCCCATGTAGGTGACGTCACCTTGCGCCACAACTTGCTCATCGGTAGAGAAAGTGATCCCCAGCGGAGTCGCCATCTCTTGTTTGATGGGAAAATTGAAGATCGAAGTGTAAATTCTTTATTTGATGGTAAAGAAAATTACAGCGGATCAATAATCTTTTTACAAGAAAGGGGAGATATTCAAGCTCAAATCTCCCCTTTGTTTAATGCCAGGTTCTTGATGTGGCGATGGAAAGTGAATCTTATTTTTCGTTGACTGGGTGAACGTCAAGACTTTGAGAATCTTCTCTTTGGATGGTGAACGAAGTAACACAGCTTCTGTCCAACAAGAATCTCAAAGAGACTTTAGGTAAGAACAAACTTGTACGCAGTAAGTTGTTAGAAGAGTTGAACTCTCTCTTTCATTTAGCTGGAGATCTTGGTCCTTCTACGGCTTACAACCGAAGTTCTTCTGACCAGATTTTTCCCCCGACCCCTCTTCCATAGCAAACTGGGCTAATTATAGAAGTTTAGGGGGTAAAAGTGTCCCCTAAAAATACTCCATAATGGGGGTTAACTCCTTCATTACGTGGGCAGTAATTGACCCAGTAATGAGGGCAGTTATAACTGAGGCGCAGGGTTCCTCTGTAGTTGAAAGGCAGGCTTCGAGCTTCGCATTTAACCATTGAGGTAACACTTGACTTTGCCTTTGGTTGAAATTTGAGCTTCAAGTTCTGCGTCAAGCTTTGTGTGAGACGCGGGTTCTGGGCTCTGTGTCTTGGTCGTTGTGGTAAAGTAGAGACGCGAATTTTGACCCTCGCGTCTTGGTACTGTAGTGATGCTACTGTAGTAATGCTGAGACGCGGGTTTCGACCCTCGCGCTTGGTACTGTAGTGATGCTACTGTAAAGGCTGAGACGCGGGTTTCGACCTTTGCGTCTTAGTGCTGTGGTAGTGGCTATGATTAGCCCTGCGTCTGGACTCTGGAGTTTGGACTCTGCTTTTTGATGACTTGTCTTCAGTGATTTTTAGACAGCCTACACTTCTCTATAAGAACAAGGGTGATATCCAGAGTTGTTCAAACTATCGTGGAATAAAACTCATGTATCACACCATGAAGCTTTGGGAAAGGGTAATTGAACACAGGTTAAAGCAGAATGTTAAAATATCAGAGAATCAGTTTGGATTCATGCCGGGGCAATCGACGACAGAGGCTATTCATTTGCTTTGTCAACTTATAGAGCGATTTCGAGAGAAGAGAAATTTGCATATGGTCTTTATTGAGTTAGAAAAAGCTTATGATAAGGTGCTTAGAGAGGTATTATGGTGGACATTGATGAAAAAGGGAGTCCCCTTCAAATATATTGACATCATCAGGGACATGTACTATGGAGTAATGACAAATGTCAGAACTTGTGGAGGCATAATAAGTGATTTTTCTATCACAATTGAATTGCATCAAGGATCTGTATTGAGTCTATTCTTATTTGCCATAGTGATGGATGAGCTTACTAGAACTATTCAGGATGAGATACCCTGGTGTATGGTATTTGCTGATGATATTGTCCTAGTCGATAAAACGAGAGCTTGGGTAAATGCAAAATTGGAGTTATGAAGGCAAACTCTAGAATCTCGATGTTTTAGATTAAGTAGGACTAAAACAGAGTATATGGAGTGTAAATTCGGTAAATAGGAAATCCGAGATTTTAGTATTGTGACACTAGATGGTCAAGAAATACCGATGAGCTGTCATTTTAAATACTTGGGTTCTATTATTTAAAAGGATGGGGAGATCAATAGTGATGTTAACCATGGGATCCAAGCCGGCTGGTTGAAATGGAGGAGCGCAACAGGAGTTTTTTGTGTTGTAATATTCCGTTATGGCTGAAGGAAATTTTTTATCGCACTGCTATTAGGCCAGTTTTATTATATGACAAAGATTGTTGGGCTTTAAAGAGAATCATGCCCAGAAGATGAGTGTAGCAGAGATGCACATGCTTCGTTGGATGTGTGGTAACACGAGGAGAGGGAAGGTGAGAAATGATGATATTCATACTAAGATAGGTGCAGCCTCTATATAAGAGAAGATAAGAGAAAATCGCCTACGATGGTTTGGTCATGTGAGGCGTAGACTTACAGATGCGCCAGTTCGGCAGGTAGAGCGTATCAAATTAGGGCAAGTTAAAAGAGCGCATGAGAGATCGAAGAAAATATGGATGAAGGTAATACGACAAGATATAGAGGCTAAAGGTCTTAGTGAAGGCATATTGCTCGATAGGAATGAGTGGAGAAAGCTGATCCATGTGCCTGATCCGGCGTAATTCTCTTTTGGTTTATGTAGCCTAACCCAAATACTTGGAACATATGGCTTAGTTGTTGTTGTTGTTGTACAGACTTCAGCTCTTTTGGTACTTGAACTCACAACTATATCTTCTGTGGCACTCACAGAATGCAGGTTCTATTATTTTAGTTAAATACAATGAAATTTTTATAAAAAGAAATACTTTTTGGCATTGGCCTTTCAATGTTAGTCTAAAGTTCACTAATTTGGTATACTTAATCAGTTCTGTCAACTGACTACCCTGATTTCACGAAATAGCCCTTCAGATCAAGGGCATTCTGTGCAAGTGATGACACTTCAATTTTCAGCCAATTTCACGTTACCAAAGTGATCAGGCTAAAGTATCTGAATATGAACACCTATGCATGGTTACATAACTGGTCATTTTTGCCTTTCCCCCATCAATTTTATGCCTAAAGCCCCACGATCTTGTGGGGATTTCACCAGAGAAGTTTTATGAAAGAGATGCCTAAAACTCCTAGGCCAGGAAAAGGAGAACGGAGGCAACCAAAATGAGGAAATCTAGGGTTATAGGAATGTATGCAGTGGTCCTTTAAGTTAAACAGGTAGGGTGTCTGGTCAAAATTCAAACTAGATACTGATATGATATGTGGTGCTATATTTTTTGAAAATAAATGTTTATATTTTTTTCATTAATATAGTGGTTTTGTTGTATGTAAAGTTGACAGTCATATAAAGAGCCTCCAAAGGTTGATAGTCATTTAAAAGCCTCCATAAAGCTTATCACCATGATTAGCATGTACAAATAACTTAAAGATATTGTCATATTGAGTCTTGTTACTTAAACATTTGTTGTTGGAGTTGGTTAGCATAACGGATGTGATAATGCTAAAGTGCATTATAGTCAATGCAACATATTTTTGAGGTTCCGGTCGGGTGAGTTTTTGAAATGAAAAAGAAAAAGAAAGAAAAAGAAAAACTTGCTCATCAGGTTTCGGGCGGGGGCATCAAAGCTCCTCAAAACCTTTAATTTTTGGGGTGGTTTCAGGTTCAACCTGATCTGATCGGTACCCCCTCAGCGTTAATGTTTCTGGTGCTAATATAAAATGGATTTTTATAATTCAGTTGCAATATTTTTTTTTCCCCTCATGGATACCTCCGGTGCCTTGTAAACTTCTTGAATGTTGTTCAGTTGTTTGCCTTCTACATTCCACTGTGTAGAAGTGTTGTGCTTTAACAGTTTAGGACCCTTGCCCTGCCAAGATGCATGGTATCTTCAAGACTTCAACCTTAGTAGAACTCCTAAATCTTGCTATATGTCATTTTCCTTTGAGAATTAGAAAATTCTTTCCGCTGTATTTAGTTGAGTATGACAATTGTTTCCTCTTCATGTAGAACATATTGAAATTCTACCCTGAAGTTGCTAGCCACGTTGAACCTTTGATCATAAGAATAAGCTAAAACTTCATTATTTTGAATCAACATGGTGGAATCGAGGAAGATGTGATCATAGAATGAAACATGATGATTAAGTGGGAAAGGCCTTTGAGTTTTATGTGATGGTAGGATATCTATGAAATTGAAGAGAAAAGTTTATAGGACAACTATTACACTTGTCAGGCTCTATGGCTGAGAATGTTGAACAATTAAGAAGTAACATGTTTAAAAATTAGTGTAGCAGAAATGAGAATACTGAGATGGATGATTGACTGATGTAATACATGATCGCAATCACCTTTGAATACAAATAAAAAGAAAAAAAGACTAGGATTTTATAAGAAATAAAATGAAAAAAGAGAGAGATTAGGGTTGGAGAAAGAATCAGATAACTTTGGGCGTCACACCCCTTAAGCGGGCTTCACACCTTTGCATCATGGGCTGCACACCCCAATTTCAAGAACCCAAGAGCTCTGAAATTTTACTGAAAAGTTTTTATTTAATTATTGTCTACTTATTCATTGAGTTGAGACACTTTATATAGGCTCTTACAAAGTGAACTTCTCGGATATAACTGATGTGGTATTAAAAGAAAGATAAACAAAACACATCTCAAAATAAGTTAAGGCATGAAAAGACAACTGGCAATTGGCGTGATGTCCTCGTCAATTCCCCAGGATGGGAGAAACTTGACCCTGTCGAGTGAGGACTCTCCTCATGAAGCATCTCAATCAGGCCAAGGTGGTGGTCATGGCAACATTACTGGTACGTCACGTTGATACCATGGTGGTGGAGGTGGAGCTGGTCTCCGTGACGGGTCGGCTGTGAAAGATGGCAGCTCGATCAAAGCATAGAGAGTAGACCAAGACGCATCATCCCTGCTGAAGATTGAGCTAATACCAAGATCTCATGGGCTATCCAACTCGCAAGCAATGGAAGCAATCCTCTTCAGGGCCCTATCAAAATCTTTACGTTAAGCGTGCAACTTCCTCACAGCCTCACAGTGACTCGTAACTATTTCTTTATTATTAATCGCAAAGTATTATACAGGTACGCAACAAATTTGTGGGTATCATTGCAAATTGCTTCGGCCTAGTGATATCATCAATATATACAACGGACAAATGCAATATACTAGGCTTAATTATCTCATTCACGTTATCATTAGCGCTATCAGACATGTGAATTTCATCAATAACTAGTGTGTCGGCACTAACAGTTGTGTCTTCAATTATACTAACAGTATTGGAAGGAACGTGGACTTTCTCAATAACCCTCGAGATGTCAACTTCATCACTAGACACAATTTTAACATGTTGACTCTCCTTAGGACACTGATAATCATAATGTACATATCCCTCACATTTAGAACACCTGGCCTTAGCATTGACTAGCGTTTTGAAAGTCAAGTTCAACCGTAATGCAACATCAAAGGCCTCTTCAACAGTGTCTAAGTCATAGAGGCCAGTAATCACAGCACATTTTATTTTAGGTTGTAAACCCAAACAAACCTAGTTACAGTCTCAGAAGGGTGCTCTCTCTCTCACTTTACTACGATGGATTAAGTCTTTAAATATGGCAATGTAATCATGAACAAACATATGACCCTGAAGGAAGTTATGTAGCTGGTCTAAGTGGGGGTCCCTATAATGCTGACTAGTCATGATGGCTCAAGCAAACAAGCAGATGCAGTGGAGAACCTTAGAGTCAGTTAAACTAAATATATGCACTAAACGAACAAAATACCCTAAGTTTAAGTTCTAAATGCAAAGAAAAATGCATTTCTAAAATGATGAAAAGCGATAAATGCTGATGCAACAACTACATCGAAGCAAATAGCATTTCAAATAACAAATTATAGTAATCCATATAGTAGGTGCCAGAAATCTAACAGTTAACGATTCAGATCAAGTTAGGATATTACCTGAGGGGTGAGTTATTCACGCTCAAACGCAAAAATTCTCTAAGATTTTTTGGAGAAATACTCACACTGAAGAGCTGAAATCACCCACAAGACTCCGGAACAACGGTGATAAGAAGTGGAAGATGGCTACCTCGAGAATGGCGCAAATCGAGCGCTAATCGGGGCAGAAACAAGCTCTGGACTGTGGTGCGCTGATCTGCTGAGTTAAATCTGGTAGACGACCGAAGCTTGAACTAGATGAAGGATGTAGATGTGTAGTGTTGCTCTCCGCGAATCCGTTGCTTCGAGAACGGCTCGAATCGGGCTTGAAACGAGCTCAGAAGAGTTTTGGGTTTTGGGGGGGAGATAGAACAGTAACCGAGCAGTATTGTTCACTGTGAATAGTTAAAAAAATCTCTTTTTCTTTTTTTTGTTTTTTTTTGTTTTGTTTTCCTTTTTTTCAAAGTAGATTTAGATATAGGATTTCGAGAAGAGAAGAAATTTGAAGGGGATTGGGACCACAGCTCTGATACCAAATTGATGTAATACAGGATCGAATCACCTTCGAATACAAATAAAAAGGAAAAACTAGGGTTTTATAAGAAATAAAATGACAAAAAAGAGATTAGGATTGGAGAAAGAATCATATAACTTTGGGTTTCGTACCCCTTACACGGGCTTCGCACCCCTTACACCACGGGCTTCACACCTCAATCTCAAGAACCCAAGAGCTCTGAAATTTTACTGAAAAGTTTTTATTTAATCATTATCTACTTATTCATTGAGTTGAGGCTTTATATAAGCTCTTACAAAGTGAACTTCTCGGATATAACCGATGCGGTAATAAAAGAAAGATAAATAAAACATAACATCTCAAAATAAGTTAAGGCATGAAAAGAAAACTGACAACTGACGTGATGCCCTCATCTTGAGTTTTGGATGCGAAGCCTGTGGTGTAAGGGGTGCGAAGCCCGTTTAAGGGTGCGAAGCCCAAAGTTATCTGGTTCTTTCTCCAAGCATAATCTCTCTTTTCATTTTATTTCTTGTAAAACCCTAATTTTTTCCTTTTTATTTGTATTTGAAGGTGACTGTGATTATGTATTACATCAGTGACACTAGGAGATAGGATAAGAGATGAGCGCATTCGTAGAAAGTTAGAAGTTGCTTTTATTGAGGCTAAAATGAAGGTGAAATGGTTTGGGTATGTGCAACACATGCTAAGAAATGTGCCAATTAGAAAAGGTGAGGAAATCATAGTCAACGGGGCAATGGGAAGTCTAAATTAATAGAGACTATGAAGGGTATGTTAATGTTTCGCGTGTTGAGGAATTAATGGACCTTAATAGAGGTGAATGGAAGAACAAGATTTATGTAGCGGACCCCAAAATTTTAGGACAAAGGCTTTGTTGTGGTGTATGCTTGGAGAAACATGCATATACATTTAATTTACCCATTGATGGCATTTAATCTCCATTATGCTCAATCTACAACCGAAATTACAATGGTAGTTAACAAACCCCAGTAGTAACCATCTCACCAGTTATATGATAAAATATAAGCAAAATATTAGAGTGGCGATGCTAGAGAAATACTCAATATTTTTATTTAAAATTAAAGGATTAGATATTTAAAGCGCCCTTAAGTTTGAAGAATTCAAAGACCGGCATTTCCCCCCTTTTTTCAGGAGATCCTCCCACTTGTCTTTTAGCAAGGTGTCAACAGAGTCGCGCGGAGAAGAAAGAACTATGAGATTTTAGTCTCCCAAAGATCTTATTATTTGGTCTCTTATTGATCTCATCACTATATATTTTATCATGTCCTTTTTCCCCCTGTTCTGGTGCTGCGTTTGCAGTTTTGCACCCATGTGCTTGCAAATAACATTCATTAATGTGTCATATCCATTTCAACTTGTGTCTTGGGTATGTAAGATATGCAATAAATGACTTGGGTGCAATGGAAAAATCATCATCATCTGAACCCTATGATGCATCCATAGATATGGACACAGGATACCAAAGCGACATAATACGCGGATAGCCAAGATCATAAATACAACAACAATGAACTTTTATGTACGTTTTCTCCCCTGCTTCTTTTGTCTTTTTTTTATATGAAAGATTTATGGGCATTAATGTTCTTTGTTGTGACATGAATTTGTAAGACTGTAACAATTTAAATAGGACAATAAATTGGGTGTTTTGTTTGTTTAATTATGTGAATTGGTACGTACCTGAACAATCATAATTCTTCATTATGAAGTGAGCAAATTATATATCATGCATTGGCAAATCAGAAATGGATCCCGAACCGACCATTCATGTTTTGGAACTTTTAGCTTTTTTGTCTTGGATATGTCTCTATAATTTCAAATTTGTCTAGGATGTGTTACAAATTTTAAGATACATCAATACACATCCATTTGGAGTGTCCATGTATCAGCTTTGGTACATCTCCTTTGTCAAAGTATTCATGGAAAATAATCTGAGGCTTTTCCCATCAAAATGGATCTCACTAGGTACCCAACTCCAAATTGAGAAGATTTTCCCAAAGGATTGACCATCGTTCTCAACTTGACTTCAATGATCCATTTTGGTGCAACTTCCTAGCTGCACACTCCACTGGCAAGAGTGTGGTTTGCCATAATACCTAGGTGGGAAATTGGTGGATAGGGAAGCCTACTGGTTTCTTCGTAGCTCAAGCTCATGCTGCTGAGGGGCAACCTTGAGAAATAGCCTAGAAGAAGGGGGGAGAAATACATTTCCTATATGGAAATAGACTCGTCTTTAAGGCACAATATAAGCCAAAAAAAGTTGAAATGTATAGTCAAGATTATGTGATTCCAGAAATATTTTGACTTACTGTTTCAGTGAATATGAGCCATCTTTTTATGCCTATGCAAAGCTAACATACTCTTCTATGCTCTATGGTTCAGGTTTACTGGTAAAGAAAGTTGGTCTCCAGTGAGAACAGAAGTTAGCAAAGTCTCCTTACCCATCCTCATGAAGAGATGTGAATTCATTCTGAACCAGTTTCTGAAAGATGAGAATGACCTGGGTAATAGTTCTTGAAATAGATCATCTTCTATTTTTCTGAAACTATGTGTAGATACAACCCAATTCTTGTAGATATTGTGAGGAATTTGTTTATTGTCTCAAAATTTGATCTTTTACTATTCTTACAGGTGAACATCCACTGCCAACTGTGAGAGTTGAGGAGACAATATGTGTCCTTCAAGAGCTTGCTCAGCTTGTTCTTGATTACAACACAGCATCGATTCTTCCTTTACAGCCATATCTAAAAGTTGTTGGAGATAATGAGAATCCTGGTGGTCGTGCTCACCTGTTCCTTTTATTTCCATCATTTTGTGATATCGTTGTTACAAGGTGTGTTTTCATCAAGTTCTTTCGTTAATTTTTGTCAGTTTTCTGTCTTTTTGGTGAAGCTCATAATTCATATGCCCATCCTCAAGAAATTGACAGGTCCATTGTTTGTTTTGGCAACTTTAGTATTTGTTGTTTGTTTTCAAGTCTGACACACACTTGTGTCATTCCCGAAGGATTCGGGGCCGAATTCTTCCTACTCAAATACAACTCTACGACATCCGAGTGCAAGGTTCATTCTGTTGAAGTTGATCTACATTATTTCAAGTAACTAAAAAATTAAAAATCATGTATTTTGAATACTTTTTGCCCATCTATCAAGTAAGTGCAATATTATCGTCTTAAAATAGCATATTACTTAGATCTAGTGTCTTTAGACATACAAATTCTCGATCCGACCATTTCGTCACGATCTAAATACTTAAAAATTCTGACACACTAATTGTTTTTAGATTTTCAAATATTCTGCACTGTTAAACTAACCAACTCACTATTTCGGCCTACCTGAGGATGGGGAAAAAACATTCAAAATATATAATTTTTGGATTTTAGTTACTTGAAATAAGGTATATCAACTTCAATGGAATGGATCTTGCATTTGGATGTCGTACGGTTGTATTTGAGTGGGAATGACACGGCCTCGAATCCTTCCGGAATGACACAAGTGTGTGTATAATACACACATACTTGGGATCTTTGGGAAGGATATGAAGATGAATTCTTCCCATTCAAATTTAATGTTAGGCCATCAAATTGAAGATTCACTCCGTTGGAGTTGATTTATATTGTTAAAAGTGCTTAAAATAAAATTTCAAGTTTTTGAATATTTTTTATTTATTCATCAAGTAGGCACATAGTGAATGACTGAAATAGTGAGTTGGTTTGTTTAAGCAGTATAGAATATTTGAAACTTAACAAAAGTGAGGGTTTTTGTTGTAGGACTGAGGAGATTTAGGGTTTGTGGTGGGGATTTTATAGAATTGGGAAAAAACAAGAGAGAAAAGAAAGATATGATCGCAGATCACAACCCAGACCTTAGCTTCACCGCCCAGCCTATGATTCAATAAATGGGGATCAAAATCAATACCTAAAGCAAATAACTTTATTTTTTATCATAATCATTCAATAATTTTCAAAGATCACTGCATGGCTAAATATAGCTTACAACGTGCATTATACGTGCAAATATTGATTACATCAAATCTCACCAAATCTAACCACATTTAAATTCAAATAACTCCTAAATCTCAATCAAATCTATCTAAATCTAACATCATCTAATTTAAATAAAAATTTCAAATCTACTAAATCTAAATTGTTTGTTTCTCTCATCGTTCTCCCCGACTTGAAAATATTTATCTCCGATGAATGTAGTGGTAGGTAGAAGGTAAGCACAACCGGGTTGAACCACATCATGAATCCTCTCAATCAAGTCAAGGTGATGGTCGGGGAATCAGCATTGATGCGTTATGGCTGAACCAAGATGGTGGAGGTGAATTTGATTTCCATGACCAACCGTTTGTGGCTGGTGGTATCTTGAACAAGGCACTTGTAGCATGCCGAGGCAAATCATTCCTAATGAAGATTGAATCGATTGTACTCTACACCATAAGAAATCTGAACTCTTGTGAACCTGTCGCCTCTAGAAGGATATGCAAGAGTTCGTATACATCAAACAATCTCAGGAGTAAGGGAACCCTCACAGCTGGTGTGGATGACACTAACTCCTTGGCAAGCTCCGCTGGGAGGTCTGCTGAAATCTCTATAAGAGGCTCATCTATTTCTGGCTCTCGCTCGGGCTCATCAACAATTGTTGGCTCTGACTTTGGCTCAGTTGCTGGTTCTGGCTCATTAACAACTGTTAGCTCTTTGTAATCTTCCTCAGATAAATACAAAAGGTGTGGAGCATACAAAGCAAGATCTTTTAAAACAAACCAGCATCGATAGTCGATATGGTTGCCTTGCCTCCAACAATAAGCTTTTCCAACAAGTTCCACTTGGGCACAACGATACTTCTGTTCAGATGTTAGAATAAAATAACTGAATAAATCTTCGACACTGCTTTCCCATTTCTCCTACCGATACTGATCATCAGAACCCCGAAAACATGAGAGTCGCATACGTATCCCTTTCCACTTCCTTGTCATCAGCTTCAGTATTTATATATTTTTTACAAAAGTAAAGCTCCGTGAATAAATTTTCAGAATAGAAGTTCAGTAATTACCCCAGAATCTCTACGGCTCGAACTGGACTCAAATCGGACTGGAAACGGGTCTGAAACGCTGATTTTCTGTTGCGAGAACGGTACCGGCACCGAACAGAAGCTTGTGTAGGTCAGATTTGGTATCCACCTACTGTGAAATCTTTCTAGTAGCTTCCGAGACTCAATCATGCATACAACGCTACAGACGAAACTCAAATTGGACTCCGAATGAGCCTGAAACGGACTCCGAACTGCGGCTGCACTCTACAGTGAATAGTAATTGTGAACAATAAAGTTACTGTTTATAGAACAATAACCTTTTTTTTGGAAGTGGATTTTGTGGAAGGAAGAAGCAGGAAATTCAGCTCTGATACCAAATTGATGTGGGACGGAGGAGAATTTTGTAGAATTGGGGAAGAACAAGAGAGGAAAAGAAAGATATGATCGCGGATCGCAATCCGGATCTTGGCTTCACCTCCTATGATTCAATCCACGGGGATCAAAATCAATACCCAACGCAAATAGCTTCATTTTTTTATGATAATCATTCAATAATTTTAGAAGATCACTATATGGCTATATATAGCTTACAACGTGCACTATGCGTGCAATTATTGATAACATCAAATCTCACCAAATTTAATAAAATCTAACCACATTTAAATTCAAATAACTCCTAAATCTCAATCAAATCTATCCAAATCTAATTTAAATAAAAATCTCAAATTTACTAAATCTAAACCGTTTGTTTACCCCATCAGTTTTTAAATGTTTATATCATGATAAAAGGGTCGGATCGAGAATTTGTATGTTTAAAATTATAGATCTAAGTATATGCTACTTTCAGCCAAATATTTTGTGTGTACTTGTTGCACGGACAAGAAAACTATAAAACACTTGATTTTTTATTTTTAATTACTTTAAATAATGCAGATCAACTCAACTAAGTGGATCTTTTATTTGAATAACATTGAGTTTGAATGTGAAGAATTTATGCTCAAATCCTTTCAGATGTAGCCAAATATATACATATATATAAACTTGTGTCATTCTGGAAGGATTCAAGGCCGAATCTTTACCACTCAAATATAACCCTATGATATTCGAATGCAAGATCCACTCTGTTGAAGTTGATCTATATTATTTCAAGTAACTAAAAATCAAAATCATACATTTTGAATAACTTTTGCCCATTCATCAATTAAGCGCAAAATGGAATGTCGAAATAGTGAGTGAGTTAGTTTAACGGTGTATAAAAATTGGTATCTGGGGTTTATTAAGCGTTTAGATCATGATGAAATGGTCAGATCGAGAATTTGTATGTTTAAAGACGTAGATTTAAGTAATGTGCTATTTTCGACCGTTGATTTTGCGCCTAATGGATAGGCAAAAAGTATTCAAAACACATTGATTTTTGATTTTTAGTTACTTGAAATAATATAGATCAACTTCAACGGAACGAATCTTGCATTCGGTTGTTGTAGGTTGTAGACTTGTGTCATTCTAAAAGGATTCGAGGACGAATCTTTTCCACTGAAACGCAACTCTACGACATATGAATGCAAGATCCATTCCATTGAAGTTAATCTACATTATTTCTAATAACAAAAATTAAAAAATCATGTATTTTGAATACTTTTTGTCCATCCATCAAGTAGGCGCAAAATGGATGACCGAAAATAGCATATCACTTAGATTTACGTTTTTAGACATACAAATTCTCGATTCAGCCATTTTCTCATGATCTAAACATTTAAAACCTGTGCACACTAATTTTTATTAGATTTCAAATATTCTACGTTTAGACCAACCAACTCACTATTTCAGTCGTCTATTTTGTGCCTACTTGATGGATGTGCAAAAGGTATTTAAAATACATGATTTTTTATTTTTAGTTACTTTAAATAATACAGATCAACTTCAACGGATTAAATCTTATATTCGGATGTCGTAGGATTGTATTTGAGTGGGAAATATTCGACCTCGAATACTTTCGGAATGACACAAGTTTCTCTCTGTATATAGAGAGACTAGGATCTTGACCTGAATCTTTCCCATTGAAATTCAATCTCCCGACATTCAAATGCAAGATTCACTCCGTTGAAGTTGATCTGTATTATTTGAAGTCTCTAAAAAATAAAAATTCATGTCATTTGAATAATTTTTACTTATCCATTAAGTAGGCGCAAAACGGACGACCAAAAGGAGTACGTTGTTTTGTTTAATGGTGTATAATATTTGAAATCTAATAAAAATTGGTCTATAGGGGTTGTTAAATGTTAAATCATGATCAAATGGTCGGATCGAGAACATGTATGTCTAAAGTAATAGATTTAAGCAAAATGTTATTTTCGGTTATCTATTTTTACGCATACTTGATGAATAAGCAAAAAGTCTTAAAATGACATGATTTTTTATTTTGAAGGACTTCAAATAATGTAGATCAACTTAACAGAGTGGATCTTGCATTTAAATGTCAGGAGATTAAATTTTAATGGGAAGGATTTGGGCTCAAATCCTTTTGACAGGAGCGATGTCCATCTCTCTCTATATATATGGGAAATGTTTTAATACATATTGGGTATAATATAAGAGTTTACATGCATATATGAAAATAATGTTGTAGTCCATTATTTTAAAACTCATATGAATTAAATTTCATGTAAATTGAAACTTTCTATCCATACATCTTTAGTATATTATAACCACAACTCTTTTGATTGAAATTCTATTTTGATTTTGACTTATGTCCATGTCACGTTCAAACCAAATCTATCAATCCATTTATAAACTATTAACAAATTTTAAAATCTAGCCATACATCTATATTCTCATCTTAGAAATAAATTTTAAAATAAAAATAGCATTTATTAGATAGAGAATCAAGAATTCAAGGTAGACATCCCTCTTCATAATTACATGTCAAAAATTTCTCACTAACCCCCCCCCCCCCCCCATAACAAAAAAAAAAAAAACACAAAGACACACTCACACATTCATATCTCAAAAAGTAAGTAAATGAAAAATATTATAATACCAAAAAAAAAACTAGCCATAACATTTACATCAATGTCTCAAGAAAGATTTGAAATAATAAAAAAAACTAAGGGACCTCTATTTTGAAAAAAAAATTGAATAAAAGAAAGAAAATTTATTAGAGAGAGAAAATTTGATACATCATCCCCCAAAAAAGATGAAATGTTTCTTTTTTTTTTTTTTTTCAATTCAAAATTAGAGTTCTCTAGAATGAGATGAAAAAGACCAATAAATATAGGGATAAAAACTTTTTAATAAATTTTATTTTACATCATCAATTCTATTTTATTGCGTATGTGTAGTGCGTGCCCAAAATCTAGTGTATATAATGCAAATCGGTTACTGAGTGATTATTCATGAATCTCTCTTATTTGAACTTTTTATTCTTATTTCTTCGTGATACTTCCCCATGAACTTAAGTTATCAAATCTGTGATGATTTTTTTTGCAGGGAATCCAGGGTAAGAGAGCTTGTACAGGTGCTACTAAAACTGATCGCCGCAGAGCTGCAAGTGCATAAGAATGCCATCAGCGTCTAAAAGAGGAGAAGACACTTTCTGTATGCACAGAAATCTGTGTGTCCACTTTGTGCGGCGTTGCACGGGTACACAGTTTCATGCAGGAATCCTTTTGTGCGGTTTGTATGCACGAGGATCTGAATTTTCATGCTGAGTTGTTAATAATGCTTTCTTTCCCTTCTTAATGTAACATAGTATATTTTATTGAAATAGTAAAAGAAAAGTAAAAAAGGGAAAAGTTTTGTTCTCTCGGGGTGGCTTTATCATTACTGTGTTCATTTAACTTGTTTATTTTTGGATATGAAAACTACATATGAAAACTATAATGGAGCTCTTGGTGATTTCGAGTTGGCAAAACTCTTTTTATTTTTAAGGATTTCCGAGGGGAATGAAACAAAAGGGGCATGTTAGCATACAGTGTGTGTGAGAGAGAGCACTCAAATAAATGCAGTTGATTTTTCCTTTATTGCATCCTGCATAGAAAATTCTAATACAAGTTCACTTTGCCCGTATTTTAGAAGATGGATGACACTACGGCTTATAATTGCACACTCGAGTAGCACACATTTTATTCACACATGTATCTACATATACTATCCATCAACATATAGACATGCTTCCATTACATATAATATTCTCTTTACACGATTTCCGGTCGATTCATACATATACTATCCATCAACATATAGACATGCTTCCATTACATATAATATTCTCTTTACACGATTTCCGGTCGATTCATTCTCGATGCCGCTTCCACTGCCATTGCCACACCGCCCTCTTCCTCCTGATCATCATCATCCGGATTGTTTTTCTCCTCAGCTGCTTTCACCCTCTCAGCATCCTCCCTCGTCACCACCTTGTCCTTGGGTAGCCTTGTCGTTGCATCGGTCAGTACATCACTGAGCTTTACCTTGTCCTCGTCGTTAACAGCTCTGGCGTTCGACTCTGCTGCTGCCTGCGTATCTGCAGCGACGCCTCCCGGCACCGTGCCGCCAAGACCTGTCGCCCTGACCTCTGCCGCCTGGACTGCAGCAGCGTCAGATCGACTGACGGGTTTGTCCACTGCTGCCACCTCCAGCGCTTCTCCAATGGTCACAGCATCGCCTGAAAGATCTGCCGCCTCTGATTCTGGGGCCGGCACCGCAAACTGTGCAATGACCTGCACGAGACGATGAAAGGAAATGAGCCTTGATTCATGAGTGATCACTCAAGATTTTAGTTCAGCTCAATGGACTTACCTGGCCTCTGGCTGAAGCGGTGATGACTCGTTTCCCTGGGAGGCCGGTCTCAGCGACGGAGAGGCGGTTGCCGCTGGTGTCATGGCGGCTGAGGACGTCCTCACGCTCGGCGTGTGCCACTTGGTCTCCGGAGACAGGGAACACATCACTGGGTTGAGATCTCTGTTGCTGGCTCATAGTTTAATCACTACTAAAAGGAGAACTCATGAGTTGTGAACAGAGAGAATAATCTCCAGCTAGAAATAAAATACAAGTTGGGACTCTGTTGATCTGTATTTGTGCGAGCAAGCAGCAAGAGCGATTGTCACGGTGCCCGGCACCTGGCCAGTGGCCTCTAGAGAGGTTCACGTGGAGAGCTATCAGGATATCCAAGGAGCAATTGTCACAGTGCCCAACACCTGGTCTCTAGAGGCCACGTGGAGAGCTATCAGGATATCCACCGTGATGCCACTGCATTGCTGCCTAAATTTCGGCCTGCCTCTTGAAGAAGAGCGGCGGAAGCAGATTTCATTAGATCATCTAATTTGGCACAAAAAAAAAATAAAATAGAATAGCAGTCAGCACAGTTAACACATATATAGCATTCGTAATTTTTGGAGAAATCAATAATAAAATTTTAACCTGTCAATTATCAAAATTAAAACGCATAATAAAATTTGAGTCATGTGTCAGGTTTCTTTTTAATATGTATGCACATATATATATCATTCATAATTTTAACTAATAAAATCTGATTTTCAAAAATTTTAACATCCAATTAATTGCTTATAGGTAAGAAATGCACAGATCCTGTGTGAGTACAAAATCACATGGGTCTTTTGATCAGGACATCATTTTTTACTAACAAAATCTAATTTTGATAACCTATATGTATGAATATCTTCTTTTTTTTTTTTGTAACTAAGCATAACAAAATTGATATTCAATTAACAAGTTTCTCATGATATCTCAGTAAAACGCATACATATAGATCTAATCCACCCACGCACCACATGTACTTAAAAACCCAATACTGAATCGGTTGGACACAAATCTAACAAATATGTAGACCAAACTGTAAAATGATCACTAAATTTTGTCATACACCTACAATATGCCGGTTTTAACAGGAAGTTTTTAAGATAGGGTTTTTCAATAGGCCACATTAGCTCATTTTGTCAATTAATTGAAAAAATTAGATGAGAACCTACCTTATATAATTAACTAATTTATTCACTAGTGTGATGAAATTACAGTCAAAAGTCATCAAGGCCAGATCCCACAAGTAATTACTCTCCACCAAAATCAACAACAACAGCTGGAGGAGGAGGAAGAGAATAAAAGGTGTTGGAATATAAACTCTTGTCTTGCAACCTTGGCCACAGATGATGATGTGTTGACGAGCTGATTAATTAGATGGCTTAAAACCAATTATGAATGATTCATTTTTTTTTCCTTTTTTTCTTACTTATTTCCTTTCAAAACCCATTGATCAACTGATTAATGTGAAAGATAACCATAGCCAACAATGGATTTTAATGGAGGTTGGTTTCAATCAACTCTAATAAGTGAGATTTTAGTGGATGCTTGCACCGTATTCACACGTGATGATGTGTTGTAAATCAAATTAAAATTAAAAGCAAGCAAGCTGAGATTGGACTTGATTTTGTATATTGTGGTGGAGATTTTCTCACAAGATTGATCAGATAGTCAACCTCACACCACAACGAAAGGGTATCTCGATTATCGTGTGATAATTGAAAGTTTCAACATAATAAACAGGCGAAAACAGAATACTTTACTTGAAAACTTAAATTGAGAAAAATCACGAGAAGGAGAGAGAGAATTCACTATTGTCCCCATATTTCAATGATTCTGCAGAATATTATTGTTTTTACAAACTTTTGGATCCTCTCTTTTCTTGATGGACCTTCGGGTACATAAATACCCTGTGACATTGTAATCGATGACGTAGATATTTTGGATCTTCATAGCCGCATAATTTGCATGTTGCGATTTCTTCATAACTGCTCAGATAACAGCGGCTAATTGTTGGGATTGACATGCAGAGATCTCTGTCACTATCCATAACTGCCCTCACTGAAATAGGGGTGCTGAAACATTTAGAACGTGGAGATAATCTAACAGCGTAACTGACTCTGTAAATCAGAAAATCTTGTCGTTGAGTTGTATCCAATGTGAAGGCGGGAGTTTTTATGGAGGGCGGGGCCTCCGACTAGTGGAATGGTTCCGCCCGACTTGAATACCCTGGTGAATAATCCTGAATGTCTGTACTCCGAGAGGGACCTGACAGTTGCGGATGTCGGAGAGAGATCTCGAGTTGATTGTGGACTCGGAGAGATCTGACAGTTGCGGATATCAGAGAGGGACTACCTGACAGTTGTGGATGTCGTAGAGGGACCTTTGGGTCGAGCGTAGACTCAGGGCAAAGCCCAAGGCTTTCTCCTTGAACGGTTGAAACTGCAATGGGCCAGATGGTATGCCAAATTTATTGTTCACTTAAAAAACTTCTGATGTGGTGGGATACGTGTCATGATCTTAATGAGAATCAAAATTTGACCATTAAAGATACTATGAATCAAATTAAAATAAGAGCAACAGGAAGAAAAAAAAACGGAAAGGCAAAGATCTTAGTGAAAATACTTCTTGTGCTAATGAATCAGCCAATGAGATTGAACCCAAACAGCAGATCTGATCAACGAGGACGATGGACGAGCCAAGAGAGAGGAGAGATCTGATCGATGAAGACTAGGAAGGGTACGAGAAGGTGATGGAGGGGGAAGGAGATTGGGGGGGGGGGGGGGGGGGGGGGGTCTCAGTTTTGAGCTTGACTGGAGATGGAGCAATAGATCTGATCGATGAGGATGACGAACGAGCCAAAAGAGAGGGTAGAGATCTGATCGATGACGACGAGGAAGGGCGCGAGGAGGAGGTGGAGGGCGGGAAAAAGATGGAGGGGGCGGGAAGTGATAAGATCGCTGAGCGTTGCTGCTTGCCCTCTCTCTCCTTCTGAGAAAACAGACATTAAAAAAAATATTTTAGCTTCTTGATTTGCGAGCACATTCATTCTTCAGCCCAAAATTTGGGCGAAAGAAAAACTGGAGCTCAAGGCTCCAAGTCAGCGCCATCCTGACAAAAATCATCCCTCTTCCATTGTAAACCAAACTGTGAAGCTGTCGGAAGAGCTATTTTCTTGTTTACAATGATTCGATCTATATTTACTATCTTATAATCTTATTTTTAAATTCACAACGGATCTTTTAATTTCCTGAGCTATTTTTCTTGTTACAGAGACTTTGATGATCTAGAAGATCCACTGTCCGAAAGATTGAGGATGGTAGCATTGAAGAGGTATCTTGCTTTCCTTTTATTTTGAAAGTTGTTCAGCAGTTCCAATTTTATAATTCTAATTGGAACACCAAATTCATATTCAAATTGAGTGCGATAAGAGTAGAAACGCCATTTTACAACCACCATAATAAGCTTTAAAACTCGCTCACAAGAGTGTACTTTTCCTGCATTTGTTTGAAGGACCTTTCAGAAAATTGTTGGTTCTTGAGTTAAAAGTTCCAAAAAGAAAGCTTTGGGTGAGCTATAGTTGATTTTTAAATCGAATAAGAGGCTCTGTGGGTGCTGTAGGTTCAGCTCTGTGAAGCTTGTCAGCAGTACAAAAACATCGAAGAGAGCCATCAATCAGGCTCTAATATGAATGTACTTAATATTTAATATCTGAGAAATCCCTTCATCGTAGTGTTTTGTAATTTGCACCTTTTAATAATCCATACAAGGGCTTTTACTTTGAAAATTTGCACCTTTTAATAATCTTAACTTAGTGACATATAAATAAAAGTAAACAAATATTTCAAAATGTAGGAAGAAAACAGCATTGGAGAAATGTAGAATAAGTGTCAAAAATAAAAAAATAAAAAAAATAAAACTGGGCACATTGGAGAAGTGCCAGAGTGTTGGTGTTTGACATATGACTGGCACGAATAAATCTTCA
This sequence comes from Agave tequilana, assembly GCA_038442645.1. Taxonomy (NCBI): domain Eukaryota; kingdom Viridiplantae; phylum Streptophyta; class Magnoliopsida; order Asparagales; family Asparagaceae; genus Agave; species Agave tequilana. The sequence continues at coordinate 255,066 of JAVJIF010006890.1, forward strand.
TGATAGGAATGAGAGTTGTCCATGCTACATAGGTTGCTAGTAACTTCATCCTTCATCATAACCTGTTTTTTTTTTATAACTTTATTGTTTAAATTTAAAAATTTATGGTTCATAAAATTGTTTGTATGTCATACCCTATTTTGTAGAATTAAAAGTGATCATGATTCTGAAGGTTCAAGAGCTCTTTTGGTTGTAGATGACTTGATTTTTATGCACGAAGACTGCCTTAAAGGAAATTATAAATCAATTGAGAAGCTGAGGAAGTTTTTTCCTTTAATGGATGCTGTTTCTCAAAGTAGAAGGGTAATCTCATCAACTTTAACTTATCATTGATTGTACCCTTGTTACACATGATGGGTTTTATTTTACTTTGTTAGTAGGACAATGTCTCAACAGGTGTAGCCTTTATTATTGAATAGCAAAGAAAGATCATAAATCTAACTCTCCGTACTGCACGTTCATAACAATTGTCTTTGATTATATCAGTGTCTTGCGCTGAATTAGCAAAAATTTGCTAGGTAAAGAGTTTCATCCTTGGGAACTCATTTCCATATTACGCTTATTTTAACTGACATTGGTATCAAATAAATTAGCTTAATAACCTTTTGGCTTTATCCTATACAACTTTGGTTCATATATATTGTAGAACATGCTGGGTACAAGGTTTTTGTTTATAGTCATCAGGTGTTATATAAACTACAGATGCATGCACATTTATGCGCAAGCAACACAATCAAGCTCTATGTGACTTCTATATGCACATTTGGCAAAAAATATTAGAAAGTAAAAACTAATGGTTCAGCACATTTTCTAGACATTTGATGATTAATAGCGATACTTTTGTCATGGTTCATGTCTACTGTCATTTACATACAATAGTTATCATGCCACAGAACAGGGGAAAAGTTGTCTCTGATCCTAAAGGGCCAATGAAAGAAATGATTTGCCGGAACTTTCTAAAAGAAAAATTAGCTAATAACATGCTAAAAGAGATAATATGCTGCCACTATTACCTCGTAACAAAAGGGGAGAGGACTTGAAATGGAAGGTAAGATTTAGATGCATGGAATATAATTTTGTATGCTTGCAGTATTGCCTCATAAATTGACAAGTGGAGAAGTAATATTCTTGTAGGGTCATGCTATTTCATTCTGTGAAGTGATGATAATTCATTTGATAATTGGTATAGCGTTTTAATATAGTTACTCATGTTCATCGTAGCCGCACACTGGTGTGGATACAGAAGGGAAGAAGGTTGGTGACTTGGTATACGAGGGGAGGCTGAGGATGTAGTTTTAGATGGTTAAAGAAGGTTAAGTTGCTAGATGCCTATTGGTTTGATTTATACAATTACTTCATAAGAAGTAAATAAAGTGCTTTGAAGTATCTCCGCTAAATGCTGTTGGAGCATATAGGTTATCTGAGAGATGTTTGAATCTTGCTCAAGTATACTTTATGTTCAAGTATGTGTGTGGACTTAAACATTAATTATAATTCCTCAAAACAGATTTAGCCAGGCACGTTTTACATTTGCTGCCTTATTCTAGTTGTAAAGTAAATTGCTAGGTCACTCAGGAAATAAAATTCTGTTATCAGTGTCAAAGAGGGCATGACATAGTTTAGCAGCACACGCTGCATGGTCCATCATCTACACCAAATTCAACACACTCTCTTTGTAATAGCAGTAGGGATTGATTTATGAAGAGATTTAATATCAGTAAAAATGCGAATCCTATGAGGTTGCATGAAAGGAATGGGAGCCTCAGTTATGATGGTTTGCACATCAGTTGGTAGTTGTGATCTATAATCAAGAACTTTGGTCTCTTTGAGTTCCGAGAGGCCTTCATGCGAACATAAGTCAAATCGATCTGTCAATTATTTCATCATGAGGGTGAAGTAAACTGATGAGGCAAGAGCCACTCAAAGAGGTTAGGAGTGCACTCTCACTGCTATCGTTGGTGCTTAAACAATCTAATTGACACTCTGGTTTTGCACAATATTGTCTGAGTTATGGATAGTGGATTCACCTCTCCTATCCAGATGCATCATGGTAATCCCTCCACCTTTTTTCCTTCAGGCACTACAATGAAGGTTGTCTATGTTAATACAGCAACTTGTACATGCATCCATCAAACTTTATCCTTGTGCCTAGTAATTCTGGAGAAAAAGTTCCTAGTAATATGACTTGTTGTAAGTTGCCTTCTTCTACTCAACATGAGTGACTTTTATTAGCATAGAAATTTTGAACTTCAAACCTATAATGGTGGGGCCTAAAATAGGTTGTGCACTGCCATCGTACCAAAATAGCAGATAACATAATAAGGAAAATCTATCCTAACAAGCATTACCAAAAATAGACTCTTAATCATTGGAAGACAAGAATTTTGTTTTGAAAACTTACAAAATGTTTGAGATCTGACCAGAATTAGCCACAGTCAAGTTGAGGCTTTCTGTGAGCCTGAAGGTTGACCGTGAAGGTCTCAATATGCCAGATTGGGTTAGTTGTGATGGATATTGTGAATGTTGGGTGGGGAGGTGTCTCAGCCTGTGGCATATTAGGAGCAGCCTAGTTTTTGGATTAATGCTGGGGGAAACACATTGTCGGTCTTTTAGGTTTCTACTAACATTATAAGTTAAAATTAAAAATTGAAGTCCATATGTCATCGATGCTATTGAATTCTCAATAGAATCATATAACTGGGAATTGACTATCGAATATAAAAGGGCTAATTATGGAAAACCGCCACTTTTGTTTCTTTTGCAGAATTACCGTATACTTGCTTATTAAAGAAAAGTACCACATTCCAAAATATGTTTGTAAACTCATCTTCGTTCTTCCTCTTTCATTCATATGGCCAGTCAAGATAGCACTCTGCCTCAACGTCTAAACTACACAGGCAGGAGAGGATGGTCTATATTTCACGCATCAAGCTTACAAATGAGACAGTATCGTATGGTAGTGTACCAAAATAGCAGACAACATATAAGGAAGTCTATCCTAACAAGCATTACCAAAATAGTCTCTTAATCATTGGAAGACAAGACTTTTGTTTTGAAAATTTACAAAATGCTTGGGATCTGACCAGAATTAGCCACGATGAAGTTGAGGCTTAACTGTGAGCCTGAAGGTTGACTATGAAGGTCTCAATATGCCAGCTTGGTGTGTTGTGACAGATATTGTGAATGGTTGGGTAGGAGGTGTCTCAGCTTGTGGCGTCTTTTGGAGCAGCCCTAGCTTGGATTTAATGCTGGAGAGAACACATTGCCAGTCTTTTAGCTTTCTATTCACATCTATAGGTTAAAATTAAAAGTTGAAAGTCAATTTGTCATTGATGTTATTGAATTCAAAGAATCATAAACTGGGAACCAAATACTAAATATAAAAGGCTAATTAAGGAAAACCGCGATGATCCTTCATCTATTTGCTGAAAACTACCATATACTTGCTTTATTACAGAAAGTACCATGTTCCAAAATGTTTTTGCTGTTAATCTCACATAAAGGTGACCCAATAACCTTGGTTAATTAACATTGGATTCCTAATTAAAGTTAACTGATATAATAAGATGCCCATATTAAAGTCACATTTATATAGTTTATAATCTCATGAGGTATGAAGGTGCCATGATGGGTGGTTTTATCTCAAGGGCTTATTTGCAAATGTGAGACCCTCATCTCTCCTCCTGTAAAGAATACAACTCACTCTTTATTTTAGAGAGACATCCATCATATTTGCAAGAGTTGTGAAAAGACAAGGAGATAGAGAGAAGAAGGAGATTTGCATTTAGGGTTTGCAGGATCAACGGAAAGGATCAAGATCTTCGTCCATCAACCTTCCTCAGTTCATCAATGGCTTCAGGTATGGGAATTTAAGTATATGTGTTTTGAGATTATGTATTCAATTCTTGAGATGATTGATTCTAAATTCATGGTTGTTAATCCGCATTAAGTTTATTTTAATTCTTACATTTGGTATCAGAGCCGTGTTTAGAATCAATACATCTTGGATTAAGGATTATGGTAAATTAGGGTTTTTGATTGACAATTCATAGAAATCAATTTTGATCCTTTAATTGTAGAATTAGTAGAGGATTACATAACCCTAATATCCTGTTCATACTTCTCTAATTGTACAATCAATTGGGATCAAAATTCAGGAATTAGAAACCCTAATTTTTCCAAATTTTGGATTAAATCGATTAAGCAGAAACTGCCTTTGATAACTGCTTCGTCGACTATAGTCGACTATCCCTAAACACTAGTCGACTAATTCCCTTTTCCAGAAAGTTAAAAGTCTCTGTTTCGATTCAGGAGTCGACTTAAAATTTAGTTGACATTTTGAGTAGTCGACTAATTAGGGTATAGTCGACTAATCAATTTGCCCAAGTCGACTAACAGAGTGACCCGAAAGTTAAGAGGTCTCTGTTGACTTCAGGAGTCGACTTATAATTTTGTGTAGTCGACTAATATTGAGTATAGTCGACTTATAACCTTGACCTAGTCGACTAGACTTAATAATAGTTAGTCGACTTGACCTGACCTCAAGTCGACTGGACTTGACCTTAGTCGACTGGGACTTCCACTATAGTCGACTTATATTGTTCCAAGTCGACTAGTAGTTCCAAGATCAGTCGACTAATGTTGGTATATTTTCAATCATAAATGTATATTACACATTTAAGTTATTGTGTTAATATTGATTGATGTTGGTCAAGTAATAGAATTGAAGTATTATAGTATTACTCAAATAAAAGATTAGAGAATATTATTGGTTAGTTTTGTATTCATATGGTTTATTGATTTAGTAGTTGCCAAAGTGACCTATGTTAGTAAGCCTTATGAATATACAACTACATAAAAGACTTGTCAATGTAAGTGACATTAAAGACAATAATACTCTCGATGGCGGTTCTAGTTAGGAGATTGGGACTGGCCCAAAGGAAAGTCTCTTTCAAATAATTATGAACCGGGGTAGGGTAGTGTAATTTATGCAACTTAATGGTGTAGAATTGGATACCCAAAGGTAACATGACTTACTGTCTAAGTAGCATAAATTATATTAGACCTACATAGGTGATAAAAGAGTCTCACCTAAAGAGTGAACACTGGATATGCTTAGGTTTCGCCCAAAGGAGGAATCAAAGTGATATCAATAGTTCATCTTCATTAAATTTAAAAGTTTTGTATTGATTCGTGGCCTAATGTGAGCAATGTCCTATTATGTTTCAGTGAACGTCCCCACTTCCCTTCACACTCATGCCACCAGCATTCCAGCCCTGGATGGTACAAACTTCTCCGAGTGGTTTGAGCATGTACAATTTACACTGGGTGTTCTGGACCTAGACATGGCTCTTTTAGTAGAGAAACCTGATGAAGTGACTGCTGAAAGCACAGCAGAGCAGGTTAGCCATGCCAAAGCTTTGGAAAGGTCGAATAGACTCAGTCTCATGTTCATAAAGATGACCATAGCCAATAACATCAAGACTTCACTCCCACATACTACTAGTGCATCTGAACTTTTATCTGCTGTAAGAGACCGATTTAAGTCTGCAGATAAGTCATTAGCTGGCACCCTTATGGCTGAACTCACTACCATGAAATATGATGGTAATAGAGGAGTTCAACAACACATTCTAAATATGACTGATAAGGCTGCTAAGTTAGGATCACTGGGTATGAAAGTGGATGAATCCTTCTTGGTACAGTTCATCCTCAACTCACTTCCTCCTCAGTTTGGGCCATTCAAGATTCACTACAACACTCATAAAGATAAGTGGAATTTGAATGAGCTAACTGGTATGTGTGTACAAGAGGAAGTGAGACTGAGGCAAGAAGGACATCACTCAGTATTGGCAGTAACTCAAGGAGGTATCCATAAGAAAGGTAAATATGGAAGAGGTAAGAGATTTCCATCAAAGAAAGGGCATGACCATGGGGAAAGCAGCCAAGGTCATGGAAAGGCTTTCACTGTCAAATGCTACTTCTGTGACAGAAAAGGACATGTGAAGAAGGACTGCAACAAGAGGAAAGCTTGGTTCGAAAAGAAAGGTATAAATCCTTCTTTTGTATGTTATGAATCAAATCTTGCTGAAGTACCTTCTAATACTTGGTGGATTGACTCTGGAGCCACAACTCACATAACTAATTCAATGCAGGGATTCCTTACAACCCAGAAACCGAAGGAAAGTGAGAGATTTGTCTTTATGGGGAACCGTCTCAAAGTGGAGGTCGAGGCTGTTGGTACTTACCGACTACTCTTAGAGACGGGTCATCAGATGAATCTTGAAGATACTTTTTATGTACCTTCGATTTCTAGGAACTTAATGTCATTATCCAAATTAGATGTTTTTGGATATTCTGTTTTATTCAGTTGTGGAAAACTCAGTTTAATGTATAATTCAATGCCGGTTGGACATGAAATTTTATGTGATGGTTTATATAAAATTTCATTGAATGATGAGTTTGCACAATCTCTTTTATCTCTGCATTCGAATGTGGTATTAAACGTGGCTTAATTAATGAAAATTCCTCTATTTTGTGGCATAGACGGCTGGGGCATATCTCCAGGGATAGAATTGTAAGATTAGTGAAGAATGGGATTTTGGATAACCTAGACTTCACTGATTTTAGTGTGTGTGTGTGGATTGCATAAAAGGAAAGCAAACCAAACACACTAAGAAAGGTGCCACAAGAAGTAAAGAACTCCTTGAAATAATTCATACAGATATTTGCGGACCACTCTCCATTCCATGTTTTACGGGAGAGAGATATTTCATTACCTTTATAGATGATCTGTCACGTTATGGTTATGTATATCTAATTCATGAAAAGTCTCAGGCCGTTGACATCCTTGAGGTGTTCATTACAGAGGTCGAGAGACAATTAGATAGAAAAGTTAAAATCATAAGATCAGATCGAGGTGGTGAATTTTATGGTAGATATGATGAGTCAGGACAACATCCTGGCCCATTTGCCAAATTTCTAGAAAAGCATGGTATTTGTGCTCAATACACAATGCCAGGTACGCCTCAGCAGAATGGTGTTGCTGAAAGGCGAAACCGAACTCTTATAGATATGGTTAGGAGCATGATGAGCTTCTCTAATGTACCTAATTCATTGTGGAATGAAGCCTTAAAGACTGCTATGTATATCTTGAACAGGGTTCCTAGTAAGGCAGTCCCAACAACTCCTTTCGAGTTGTGGACTGGTAGGAAACCCAGTTTAAGACATTTACATGTTTGGGGTTGTCCAGCAGAGGCTAGAATATATAGTCCACAAGAAAAGAAATTAGACTCAAGGACAATATCTGGGTATTTCATTGGTTATCCAGATAAGTCTAAGGGGTACAAATTTTATTGTCCTAACCATAGTACAAGAATAGTTGAAACTGGTAATGTCAGATTCCTTGAAAATGGCAAAATTAGTGGGAGTGATGAACCAAGAAAGGTAGATCTTGAAGTGATAAGGGTAAATATCCCAATTACCTTTCCTTCAAGAGAAATTGTTGTCCCTCAGCTTGATCATCAAGCTGAGATACCAGAACAACATAATGATATTGGTTCACCACTCCATGAGGATATTTTCATTGAAAATGTAGTAGAACCACCACAACCGGCAGCTTTGAGAAGATCTCAAAGGGAAAGAAGATCTGCCATTTCAGATGATTATGTGGTGTATCTACAGGAATCTGATTATGATATTGGGATAAATAAAGATCCAGTTTCATTTTCACAAGCCATAGAATGCAATGATTCTAGTAAATGGGTTGATGCTATGAATGATGAGTTGAAATCTATGGACCAAAATAAAGTCTGGGATCTCGTCGAATTGCCTGATCACTGTAAGAAAGTCGGGTGTAAATGGGTCTTTAAGACCAAGCGCGACTCTAAAGGCAATGTCGAACGATATAAGACCAGACTTGTGGCTAAAGGTTTCACTTAGAAGGAAGGCATTGATTATAGAGAAACCTTCTCTCCAGTATCAAAGAAGGACTCTCTTAGAATCATTATGGCACTTGTAGCTCATTATGATTTGGAGTTACATCAAATGGATGTGAAAACTGCTTTTCTAAATGGAGATTTGGATGAGGAAATTTACATGGAGCAACCTGAAGGGTTCGCAAAGAAAGGAAAAGAACACTTGGCTTGCAAATTAAAGAAATCCATATACGGACTTAAACAAGCTTCCAGGCAATGGTATATAAAGTTTAATGATACCATTACCTCTTTTGGATTTACAGAAAACACTGTTGATCAGTGTATATATCTAAAGATCAGTGGGAGCAAGTTTATATTTTTGGTTCTGTATGTGGATGATATCTTGTTAGCCAGTAGTGATATTGGTTTGCTGTATGAAACTAAAGGTTATCTTACCAAGAACTTTCAGATGGTTGATATGGGTGAGGCAGCTTATGTCATTGGCATAGAGATCTTCAGGGATAGATCTCGAGGATTGCTAGGACTGTCTCAGAAAGGTTATATCAATCGAGTCTTGGAAAGATTTCATATGGAGTTGTGTTCAGTCAGTCCTGCACCCATTCAGAAGGGTGACACATTAAGTGGGAGCCAGTGTCCCAGAAATGACTTAAAAAAGGGTCAAATGCAGAAAGTTCCGTATGCATCAGCTGTTGGGAGCTTGATGTATGCACATACTTGTACCAGGCCAGATATCAGTTTTGCTGTAGGGATGCTGGGAAGATACCAGAGCAATCCAGGAATAGAGCACTGGAAATTAGCTAAGAAGGTTATGCGGTATCTTCAAGGGACGAAGGACCATATGCTCACATATAGGAGATCAGATCAGTTGGAGGTGATTGGCTATTCGGACTCAGATTTTGCTGGTTGCCCAGATAGCAGGAAGTCTACTTCAGGTTTCATTTTCTTGCTAGCAGGTGGGGCAATCTCGTGGAAGAGTGTAGAGCAGTCTATCACTGCTTCATCCACGATGGAGGCTGAGTTCATAGCTTGTTTTGAGGCCACAAATCATGCATTATGGTTAAGGAATTTATCTCAGCACTTGGTGTAGTTGACTCTATTGCCAGGCCGCTGAAGATATATTGTGACAATACAGCAGCCGTTTTCTTCTCTAAGAATGGAAAGTACTCTAGTGGTTCCAGACACATGGAACTTAAGTACATGGTGGTTAGAGAAAGAGTTCAGAAACAGAAAGTGTCAATTGTAAGTATAAGTACCACTTAAATGGTTGCTGATCCAATGACAAAAGGATTGCCTCCAAAGACATTCAAGGAATATGTTGTAAGAATGGGTCTTTTGAGCAATCTGTAAATGTATGTTTTGGTACTTATGTAATTGACAATATTACGCAATAAAAGTTTGTTTCTGTGTTTCCTGTTATCCAATTATGTGTGCACATATTATGTATGGATGTTTGTTAAATAGGAAATGTCTTAACAAGACAATTACAGGGGTCATTTTGGTTATGGACTCAATTAGTAAGTGTTATCAATGTGTGGTACATAGAAGGGAGTATGACATGGATGTTGTATAACCGCTATGACTCGCATTTGTAGTCCAAGCTAATTGCAGTATTACAGTATTTCATATTTGGGCTTATCAGTTGTTTTTAAAATTCGTGATCACGTGTCAAAGTTTTTCAGTATGGAATCCAATGGAGTCAAAATATTTTGAAAAATGAGTCTTTTCTTTTATTTGTTTTCTAAAGTTTTAACCTAAACGGTTACTGGTCCAAGTGGGAGAATGTTAATCTCACATAAAGGTGGCCCAATAACCTTGGTTAATAACATTGGATTCCTAATTAAAGTTAACTGATATAATAAGATGCCCATATTAAAGTCACATTTATATAGTTTATAATCTCATGAGGTATGAAGGTGCCATGATGGGTGGTTTTATCTCAAGGGCTTATTTGCAAATGTGAGACCCTCATCTCTCCTCCTGTAAAGAATACAACTAACTCTTTATTTTAGAGAGACATCCATCATATTTGCAAGAGTTGTGAAAAGACAAGGAGATAGAGAGAAGAAGGAGATTTGCATTTAGGGTTTGCAGGATCAACGGAAAGGATCAAGATCTTCGTCCATCAACCTTCCTCAGTTCATCAATGGCTTCAGGTATGGGAATTTAAGTATATGTGTTTTGAGATTATGTATTCAATTCTTGAGATGATTGATTCTAAATTCATGATTGTTAATCCGCATTAAGTTTATTTTAATTCTTACATTTGCAACTCATCTTGGTTCTTCCTCTTTCATTCCTAAGGCAAATCACATATACCACTCTGCCTCACCGTCTAAACTGCACAGGGAGGAGAGAAGAGTCTTCATTACACATGTTAAGCTTACAGATGAACAGTAACATATGGTAGTGTACTTGAAGTTTTGGGATATGGAAGTTTCCCCGAAAAGATTTCGAAGTTCATGTAAATTTTCTATTGTTTAGCCTTATCTGTGGTTTTAACTTTATTTGAACTTCGATATTTTGCACAGCTTGTAGTTTGGTTCTTACTAAGCATATTGAGAGTGTTCCAAAGCTGATCCCTTGTGTTCGTGTTGTAGGTAATTAGTGACGATGAGACGGATGAGAGCTCAAATGAAGAGGCATCAGACATGGTGGATTGGAGCCCGTCGTGCCTAGAATGGATGTTGACATGCCAACCCCAAACAAAATGCCCGATGAAGGACGTACATTGTTGCCCCCAGGACAAACAGCGGTGTGAGGTTAGGATAAAAGATTAAAATATTTTCCCTAAAGACTTGATAAATTGTATTTATGAAGTCATCAGCCATTTTTGTTTTGTAACTCTTCATGCCCTAGATCACTTTGCCCGTATATATTGGCTTCAGTAAGGTTTTTCTTTTTTAAAACTTAACCTTTAAACTATCTTGTATCATGAATTTTGTAGCTTATTGGATGTAGGAGTTTTGGATACGAGAAATATTCCTTCTTGGCAAGTCAATGGCTCATCACTATAAGATAACATCATCTTGATTTACTCATTTCTTGTTCGTTATTGAAAGTCTTATTCATTACGGAAGTGAAGAACAAGGAAGCATAAAGATAAAAGGTGAACAAGTGATGAAATGCAATCTAACAAAGTTTACAATTTGTTAATTGGACTCAACTTACACTTGCTCGTTTGTCGCACTGGCTCTCTTTGATGGAGAACTGGAGAGTAATGCATTCATCCATTCCTTTTGGGGCTGTTTGGTTAGGGGTAGAAGTGAGGAAGTAGTAATAGTTTCCCTTTAGAACTTGAGAATTAGTTAGTGAATGTTTTGGTGTTTGGATGTTATTGGAAAGTGTGGTTTAAAAAATGTTATGCCTTTTTCAGTGTTTGGATGGTAATGTGAAAGTGATAGTGAAAAAGTTGACCAGAAAGTTAACCGCAAAATAATATTAAAATAAAAAATAATTAAAAAATAAAAATTAGATTATAATTAGAATGCAAGTAAGATTTATATGACCACAAAATTAACTGTTTTGAACTACAACTTATTACAAATGAGATTTACATGACCATAAAATTAACTGTAGCACCCTAGACGCGAGAAAGTGATTGTGTAAAAGAGAAGAAAAAAGAAAAAAGGGTTTTCTCATTTTTCTTTTTCGGTATTTGAATAGATAGGAAAGTGAGCAATTATACTTCCCTATTTCTTACTTCCGCTCACTTTCTTGCAGCCAAACAGGCGCAACTTTCTCACATGCTTCCATTTTAATGAATGTGGCGATGAGATGCGTTGCCAAGTGTCCGTTCCGCCCGTGACATGTCACCGACCGGATCTAAGATCGGAATCTTGGCCTTTTGCTGAGAGTTCTTGTCCAAGGCAGTGCCACTCGCTTCGCCGAACAAAGAGTTGCTGGTGAGTATCAGTGTCCTGCACAAGGAGGGAGGAAGCTTCCAGTGGTCTGCAGATAACGACCGAGATGTACTTTGAGGGAACCTCACCAAATAATGTGGATCTGTTTCCTCATATATTAGATCCACAAGAATTTGTACCATTGTGAAAGTATGGGGCATGATCAATGATTCTTGTCACATGCTTTTAGTGTTATCGTTGCATCTCTCCACACTTTCATGAATAAATGTGTGTGTGAGATTGTACGCTCCATATTGTTGCAGGATAACTGGGTTCTTGAATTATTTGTAGCCATTATTCCACATAAACAAACGATATTGATGAATCACATCACTAGCGTGATTGGGACCATTATTATTGTCTTATTATTATATCCCTCCTCACGCTTATCTTTAGGTTAGGAGCAATAATATACAAAGAAAGGGGTTGCTAACGATAGATCATTGTTCAGTAAACATTAAACAAACTAACAAACTGCATATCATCTTAATTCAGCAAACCTTCTTCTTTACAAGAGTCAAAGATCCAGCAAATTAGGAGATCAATCTGCCACCAAAGTAACTGTTGTGTTTATTTCCAACCAGACCCCAGAAACTCCAGAGAAACACCACCACAAAAACTTCACCTCCATCCACGTCCATGTTGTTGCTCTGTTTCCCACTAAACCCCTGCATATTTTTCATTTGATTTAAGCCCCCTTTGAGGGGCTAAACCAAATTTTCACGATGCCGAAACCATGATTCTAGGGTGCTAGATTAAAGTCGTTTGATCAGGGTTTCTCTGAAAATCAGTGGCAAGGCTTCACCACAACAAAATCACCTTCACTTGCCAAAGGGAAAAAGAGTAGAAGTGGAACACATAACAATAGAAAAGAGTGTCTGCACAACTGCTTCATAGCGAAAAAGAAAGCCACCACCTATGAAATGCAGTCACCTTTAAAACGTTGACATCACCAAGTACAATTTTTATTTCAGTAAGAGTTAAAAAATAATAAGAGAATTATTAACTCAATCATCACATATAAATTATATAAAAATTACCATCATCAGCAAATTCAAATTGAGCCAAGGAACCGAAACAATGCATATAAGTTGTTACAAAATGATAAAAGATGCTTTTACAAAAGCTAAAATCCCCAGCCTTAAGAAAACGGAGCCTCAACCAAGCACTTGACAACAAGAACAGGAGACACCAAACAATGAACTCATATACATTTAAGAATCTAAGATTTTGACTATAAAGTAATTTAATATGCAACAGGCTTAGCAGCCCACCACTGTAATTAAGAAGATAAAAGTTTAGAAGTAGAACACAATGATAAACAAGTATTTCATATGAAACCTTTATACATCCAGACAAGTCCACTCTGTATCATAGTGCTTAAATATTCATACAAATTGCAACTAATGTACCTGCTTAACAATTGAAGTTTTGTTCGACCACAAAAACAACTTGGCATTGAAAAGAATGACTAACAACAAAAATCAGAAGATCACCAACATTCAGCTCATGGGTTCCATCCATAAGCACCCAAGCTTCAACCAACAGTCATAACTAGAGACTATCAAACAATGAGAGATTTTCTTATGGTTGCTAAAATTTAAGCAAGTGATAGAAATTCCTTTCAGAGAGGGGAAAAAAGAAAAAGAAAGAAAGAATAAGTCATAGAAATAATGGAACTCTATAGAGTAGAAAGGGCAAAAATCAAACATGCCCCCCTAAAAAAAGAAGCCATAACCATCATACATTCATACAATAAGTTAAGCGCGCACGTTAGCAGGCAATTTCTTCACTAGCTAAAGCGAATACAATGGTCAAGAGAAACAATCTATCAACTGCTGGATGCTTCTTCCTCAAAACTAGAAAACATACAGCTTTCTGAAAATAGAAATAAACTCTAAATTAAATGAACTCTAAAAGTTAAAACACAAATTAGGATCTAAATTCTTAATGGCATTCAATAAGAGAGGGATTACAACTATATCCCTAATTCTTATAGCAGAACAATAGTCGTGCTACGAAATTTGAAGTTTCAAATTATTAAAAAAAAAAAAAAAGTAAAACAAATAGCAACTTATTTCAAATTACCAAAAGCAAACACTAAACTTTTTTAACACAAATTGATATCCGCGATGAGTCCGAGCAGAGCCCACAAGCATACAATAACCAGTTCCATTCATAAAGAGCAAGTGAGACGAACCATTACTGTACAAGCACAAGGTGGCCGATCCCAAACTCCGCTCTCTCCTCCTCCTCCTCCTCGTCCCCCGCCCCCTTCGGCACCGTCACGATCAGCTCCCCATCGACGTACTCCGCCGTCGCCAGCCTAGGTCGGGTCTCGCTCGGCAGCCGGAACCTCCACCGGTCCAGCTCCAGCTCCTCTTCGAGGTCGCCTCCCCCTTCACGGATCACCACCTTCATCACCCCGGGGCAGATCTCGATCGCGTGGGCCCTGACGTCGGCGTCGAAGTCGTCGGTGACCGCGATGAACCTGAACCCGGTGGGGCCCTCCTCGACCTCCACGTCGGCGTCGGAGGCAAAGGGGAGCTCGAGGACCTTGCTGAAGATGTGGGGGAGGCGGCGGAGCTTCTTCTGCCGAGAGATGATCGCCTCCGCCGCGGCGGAGCTGAGGTTGTTGGGGTTTACGTCATAGTGGAAGGTGATGTTACGCTTCTTCGGAGCAGGGTGGACCCTCATGATGCCTCCTCTTGCTCCCCCTTTCAGGACCAAAAACCCTAACCCCAACCCTCTTATGGACGTGAAAGTGAAGGCTGGCGCGCCCTAACCCTAACTGAATTTAGCGTAAAACCGAGAAATTTGGCCAAAAACTCAGCAAATCACTCCAATTGAAGTTCTACCACATTAAAAATAAATCGAATTTTGGGGAAAAAATAAATCAAAAGCCGAAATTTTGGCGAGATGAAGAACCCTAACAAACACTTACCAAAAATCGAAAAAAACGAGGATGATCGTCGTGATCGCGGGAAACCCCAGCCCTAAGAGCCAGAGAGAGAGATGAAAGCAAGCAGAAAAAAGTCTACCCTCCTCAGTCGTAATTTGATTCCGATAACGAGGGTATTTCTGGAAGAGGGAAAATCGAAAGAGGCCGTTACCGACGTCTCCAGAATAGCGCTGTGACGAAAATAACGAGCCCCCTCAAGTATTAAAGGCCTACGGTTTCTACATTAGCCCCTGGACTTTTCGTAATTAACAGAACTGCCACGGTCTATTATTTGCGGAGGCGGTACCGGTCACTGGCGCTGCACGTGGATCTAATGGATAGAGATCTGAGAGCAGATGGGGCTGGTGTGTCACGTGACTGTGCCGTGTGCAGCACGTGATCGATCATAATTCAAGAAAAAGTTCTCGCCGGGGAAGGCGAGCCCGGCTTTTGGGGTGAGCCCGGCCCACTTCCCCATGCTTTGTGGGCCCCACAGCGGGTGAGCCGTAGATTCATCTGTCCCGCATGTTTGCCACGTGTCATAGTGGGATGCCTTTCAACTCTTTTTCCCTCCATTCCCTCTCAAAAAGATGCAATGATGTGTTTAATCATGTCTAAATTTATGTGTTCTTTGTTTCGTTGATATCTTGAAATTTATGTGTTGTTTATTTCATCTGAAGGGAGAGTTGACTTTGCCTTGCCGACGTGTTTGGTTCACCTTCTATTTGGACGACTACAAGATGGAATGTTTGCCTACTACTTAGGTAGGAAAATTTTGAAAAATCATGGAAAATTCGGTTTAAAGAAGAACATCGAAACTGATATTCCAAGAAAAAGATTGTTACTAGCTCATCTTTTTCAAAAGATGATGGATGATTTATTTTGACCAGTCTATTGGTTGCTCTTATCCATATGAGTAAGCTTTGGGGATAATCAAATAAAACTGATATGCGTCAAGGTTTTTTGCTAAAAGAGGATCTCTCAAAAGTAACTTCATTAGCTATTTCAGTTTTATTTCTTAATATGAGAATTCATGCTTAGAAATCTCTCCATGAAACTTTATTCTTTTATTATTAATGTTAGTACTTAATAAGTATCTTTTCAATTGGCTTTTTGCACCCAAAAAAAAAACAATAAAAATGACTGTCAGATATCAGAACTTTTCAAGAGAGAATTTGATGGCTCAAAATGCTAATGTGATTGTTTTTTTAAACTCAAATAATTTTCTTTGATACAAAAAGTCAGCCTCGAAATCCCTTTTTCCCTCCCACTGTCCAATTTTATTTCACTAAATCACCTACTTCATCAATGCTTGTGTGAAACTCCATTTTTCGGTTTTTGTACTTTCCTTGTAACCAAACAAAAGATATTTGTGATTTTTCCCCCCAAATAACTGTTACCAAACAAAAAAACTAATTAATTTTGCTGAAACTTTTTGAGCAAACCAAAAAGAAAAAAAGGAAGAGTTTAACCTTTACAAACGAACCCAAATTTTGACGTAAAGCATTTCATCTCACAAAGATACCGAGGAGAATTTTGGTGTCTGAAAAATCATTAACAAGAGTGTTTTTTTCCCCAATTACACAAAGATCAAAATTTTGTACCTAGCTAACTGAATAGAACCAAGCGCCTAGGCCCATTGGCCCAGAACACTTTTAGGCAAGGCAACTGTGTCTCATGGCGTCCTTATTTTTTGGCCCACTACTCAAGACACTGCGGTGGAGGGAGACCGAGCTGCAAAGCCCTCGACTTCCCGCGCGATCACTTCATCGCTTCGCTTAGAAGAGGGCTGCTGCTGCTCCGATCACCCGTCAAATCTCTTGTTGGCTGCTTTCAATCGCAAGGTTTTCTTTCTTATCGACCTAATATCAAGATAGTTTTTGTGTTATTTGGCTTGAAGTTGAACCGGACAACCACACTAGGGTTTTAGTTTGGGGCCATAAACCCTAGTTCCACAGAAAAGATAACTTCTTTAACCATTTCGTACCCTTATCTATTTGGTAGTAGTTTCATTATCTCTGAGAAATGTGATTTAAGCTCCATTTATAAGAATCATCTATAATTTTTACTGTATTTTATTTCGGGGCCTAACAATTTTGTGCCTTTCTGTTCTTTGAATTATTAATCAATTTAAGTTATAGAATGTTGATGCCATTTATCTTTTGGGGAACTAGGATGTTGGGGTGCTTATTTAGGAGGTTGCTTAAGATTGAGGAAATATTTAACTTCTTGTTTGAATTCTAATCTTTATACCCAATCATACATTCAAATTTCTTAAATTCCTAAGTCATGTAGTGTATTTTGCTAGAAACTTTTATTTTCCCAGTAGCTTTGATGTGGGGTTGCTTCTATTCTATTAATTAGGGTTGTAATTATTCTATTTTCTTCCCAAGTTTGTTAAATTCCCAACTTTAAGTATAATAGCTGTGATGTTTTTTAGCTAGGCATGAACTAAAGATTTCATTAGTCAACTGAGCAACTGGTGTATGTAGTTATTTTCTAAATACATATTTCTTAAAATTCATGTTGGTGTTAATTGGGAACAATGGGTTTTTCATTATGCATCATATTGGGCACTGTGAACTTGCTGTCTTGATTCTACTAGTTCAAGGCAACTGATCGACCATTTTGTTGGAGAATGAATTGTCTCATATCTCTCACAATCTTCCTTAAGAAAAAAGAATCAGCAAAGTAGTAAATATTCAGTCTTGCTCTAGTTTGGAAGTACAAATAGTTAGGTTTGACAAAGACCACATGGGATTACCTAAGCCGAAACGAGACTCATGGCCGCTAGATAAAGAAAAACTGCAGCTCTATATTAACATATCCACTCTGGCAAAAGCTTCAGCCTGAAGCTGAAAACACATAATGTTGATACTACTTAAACTAGTTAAGATTTACCAAAGTTATCCATGTGGTATATGCGGTCTTTATTTGAGATCTATTATGTTTCCGAGTTCAATAACAATATATCTACTATTTCCTGGTGCAAGCTTTCTAGACAATTGTTTGTGAGGGCGTACTCATGTAACTGACATGGTGTTGCAAGTCAATCGAGATAATCTCTCTTTTTAATGTAACCTCTTCAATTTTATCCATTTTACCTACCAGGGTGAAGGAAAAATATTCTCTTTATCTGTTAGGATAGGATTTATTTTAATTTCTGAAATTACCTATTAGGTGTAAGGGTGTAAATTGTTGAGTATTTAGGGTAGGAGTGTAAACCAGCCAGCTAAGGTGAGGTTCTTAGTACTTTTGAACTGGAACCCGAAATATCAGGCAGGTTTTTAAGAGGAATATAACCCGCCTGATTGATTTTCATCAGGTTTTCAGTTTCGAGCTGTATTATGCATGGACATTACTACATTAATGATTTTTCGAAGATAAAACTTATATTTTCCCAAAGCTAATGATTTATAATGTGTAAAGCTGGCATCCATTTCAAAATCCTCAAGGCATTATCACCATGATTAATAACATGCTACCAACTTAAGATACATTACTGTTGACTCGTATTATTTGAAGATTTCTCCATTGGAAACTTGGAATAGGTTGGCATCATGGAGGTCGAGAATGCTAAAATACATCATTGTCAAGTGTCAATGTACTTAGTTAATTAGTTATTGGATGTTGTATGTATTACAGGTTTTGGGCGGGTTCGGTTTTACTGGTTTGGGTTGGCGGGTTTAGAAAAAAAAATGCCAAAATCCATCCATTCTGTTTCAAACGGGTTTCAAGTGTTTCAAAACCTGTTTTATCTCGGTTGGGTTGGGTAAGGTTGGGTTTAAAGTGACCCGTATTTACACTCCTAATTTAAGGGAATGGTCTTACCCTTACCCTACCCGTTGCCACCCCTGATTTTGATAAACCCATAACCTTCATTTCACCAAATTTAATAAATCACAAGCCCACAACCCCCTCCTTCGTCTTTACTCTGGTCTTTTCTTCTGTTGCTGGTGCTGGCTCACTTCACAACCTTGAGTAGAGGTTTTTCTTGCTTCTTTGCTAGTTACAAGGTATTGAAGTCTCTTTCTCTCTATCAAT
Source organism: Agave tequilana (assembly GCA_038442645.1). Classification (NCBI taxonomy): domain Eukaryota; kingdom Viridiplantae; phylum Streptophyta; class Magnoliopsida; order Asparagales; family Asparagaceae; genus Agave; species Agave tequilana. Next base: position 273,887 of record JAVJIF010006890.1, read on the forward strand.
GCTTCTGGTTTGAGGTTATCAATCATTTTGTTCTAGAACCCTTAAACTTATTCTTGATGTGCTGTTATTTGTAATGGCAAGTCCAGTTTGCCTTCTCCATTTGTTACTATGAAGGCTGGCCAATAGGATAGGTTTCCCTCTCTGCAATTTTACCCATAATGTTTCTGATCGTGAATCTGGCATTAACTCAAGCAGGTTGACAACAGGCTGACAGCTGGTCTAATATTTTTTTATTAATATTTTTTTAGCAAAAGATATAAGTATTTGTTAATAGAGATTTGCCCACCATATTTTTTTCTGGGTAATAATTAATCTGCATGCTCTTTTCTAATTGTTTAATGTGTTAACATAACTATATATGATTTCTATGCAGCACTATTCCAAATATGAATTCATTTAGAGGGGGGGTTTCTTAAGTGTATGAGAGGGATTCAATTGCAGTCCAGATCTTCACTTGGTAAACTGTACGTCTGTACCTTCATCTTTGGATACTTGTTTATAGCTGATCTGTCATATTCTTCTGGTTACTAATCTTTATGACTTTGAATGGTGCTTGCGTATGCATGATAATTTAATTCCTTAAGAGCAACTTGTATGTTTGGGTTTAATTTTGCATCAGAAGAACGCTATAATGAGCCTTGTTGATTTTTTACATTGAGGACGATCATCATTATCTAAGCTTTTTTTAGATCAAAATGGGGTTGTCTATGGAGCAGGGCTCTGTGAAGAATCTTGATATTGAGTACATCTTCAAATTTTTTTAAGTTAGAATCTTTTGTACATTTATGGCCCAGAGTGTTGTAGTCATGGCACAACACCATGACATTTGATGAATTTGAAGAGAAGAATGAAATAGAGGATGACGATTATCAATGACAGGAAAGAATTAGAACCTCAAGGTGTAGACCCCCAAAAGGGATGGGTGATGTAATACGGGAGGATCACAATCACCTTTAAATTAATAGAATTGGGAATTAGGGTTTTGGAAGAAGAACAAGAAAATGGGAATTAGGGTTAAAAAAAAGAGGATAAATTTGGGCTTCACATTCCTTTCACCACGGGCTTCACACTCCAATCTCAATAACGCAAAACTTAAAAAATTTAAATTGGAAAATTTTGATTCATTCCTTGTCTCATAATAAAAGAAGTCTGGGGCCTATTTATAGGCCTTACAAAAGTTCAGTTTTAGAAAATAACCGATGTGGTACTAAATGCCTACATAAAAGAAACAGACTAGGCGAAATGAACTACAACTCAAATGACTAAACCAAAAGAAGGCAACACGTGATGTTCTCATCATTTTCCCCGAGACGGGAGAAACTCGGCCCTGTCGAGTGAGGGTTCCCCTCACGAAGCATCTCAATAAGGCAATGGTGGTGGTCGAGGAATCAGCACTAGTGCATCACGTCGAGACCATGTTGGTGGAGATGGGGTTGTCCTCTGTGATGGATCGGTTGTAAAATATGACACAAATAGTAGACATAGACGCATCATTTCTGCTGAAGACGGAGCTGATACCAGGATCTCATAGGATGTTCAACTGGTCAGTATGAGAACAAATCTCCTCAGAACTTTACTTTATTCATGTTATTTCTTATTCCTGTATATATATTTCTCTATCTGCTCATATGTTATATGCACATGTACTTTCCAGTTTATTCTTATACATTCACTAAGAGTTCTGACTTCATGGATTTGCATATCCAGATCCGTGGCTATTTATTACTGATCAGGTATTTGAAGGGGGTCACATGCATCTTGAGAAACTGGAGTCCCGCTCTTCTTGATTACCGGTATTCCTACTCTTTTATTTATGTTATTTCTTGATTCTATCTATATCGTATCCAGTTGCCATTTCTTTCCTTTATTCATCTGCTTACATTGTGTTAGATCTTTATATGTCATATTGCAGTGATATTGATTCATCGTAGTAGATTTTATAGCTTGTTCAGGTTACTTTAGGCTTAGCGTATGTGCGTGGGGTATTTTTCTCGCGTACATATGTCGCCGACCTTCATCGCCACTCCGTTTTCGCATATTTTGGGAAGCGGGGCGTGACAGGGTTTTCTTGGTATCAGAGCCAGGTTTGAAATAAAAAAAGGACCGGTTCTTACCAGTGACCTGAAACATGTTATAGTTACACTGTAATATACATATATTACTCATATAATGATATTGAGTCCACTTGAGAATTGACCGTCCTTCCTTTGGATATCCATCTCTTTGATCTTTTGATATCCCTAATTATAACTCTTCTTCTAGAGTAATCTTGGCTCCATCTTGATTCCTATTCTTCTTCCCGATTTCATTTCCTGATTTTATCTCTTAGAATTGGTCACTCCATTTTGAAGTCGGTAACAAAGATCAGAGCACGCAGCGGAAGCGAGTGGACTCATGATGCAGTGAGAACTGACATGAAAGTTTTATGTTCTCCCTTGATCATGATTTTCTATCATTCCCTGCTTTACCGAAATTTCGAGGACGAGATTTTTATAAGGTGGGTAGAATGTAATATCCCTAGTCTAAAATATTGTATTTTTATTTTTTGTAAAGTATTTATTTTATTTTACTGGTTATTTTATTATTATTTGTTATTCTTAGTAATGAGAGTTTCGTTATGATTATAATTATTATTGCTATTGTTATGGTTATTTTAATTATTATTAGTAGTATTGTTAACTATTATTATTATTATTAATATTATTATTATGTATTGGTATTATTGTTGTTAATTATTATTACTAGAGTATTATTATTAGAATTTTAATTATTATTATTTATTTCTATTATTACATGGTTAATTATTATTATTATTTATCATCATTGTTATTATTAATATTATTGCCTGAATTATTATTTTTCCTCCTTGATTCTTTTCCCTATACCTATTTATCTAAACACGAAACCCACCAACCCAATAATCTACAACCCAAAACTCAATCCCCATAATCCTATTTTAATTCAAATTCAAATCCTACATCTGAACTACCTAATCCAAATCCTATCTTATCAAATCTTTTCATAAATCTTAACTAATCCTAATCTAAATACTAACAAAAATCGTATCTATCCTAACTTACACAAATCCAAATCTTATTTTCAAAATCATAACCTTAATTAAATTCCATCATAAACTATTAAGTTAAGCAGTTTGAACCCAACTGAAATTCTGATTTTTAAAATCCCTAATAGCCTATAAAAAGCCTAAACTATTTCTTTTTCTACCTCTAAAGAAAAATCATGACCCAACTTTTCCCACCTCTTTCTTTCATTTCTCCTCTAGCGGAGCATGAACAAAAGGGATCTTGGAGTTCAGAGATTGAGGAACATGATAGGGGAGATCAAATCCAAGTAAGTAATTTATCTTCTCACAACTTATTTGATATAAATAGTTTATTAAAAATCATGTCTATACCATGACTATTCATGAATTTTTATACATCAAAAACCCAACCATAAAACCGACAAAAAAATACATGTGAAGATATACCAACTCATAATTTTATTTTACATATTTTTTTCGGAATTTTTAACAAAAGATTTTCAAAAAAAATTTGCCTGCTCTCGGCTCTGCCGCGCACAGACCCAGATAGGTCTGTGCTAGTTGTGCACAGTGGGCTGGGGGCCGGCCCACTGTGCACACACCATTAAAAAAAAGAGAAAAGAAATTCGGACCAGGCCTAGGCCTGGGCCTGGGCCAGGTAGCACAGGGCCAGGCCAGTGCTATAAAAAAAATTTAAATTAGCCGGACCAGACCCGGCCTGGCATGGGCGGGCCTGGCCCTGGTCTGGCCGGGCTGGGCTGCACAGAGAGTCCTAGAGGAAAAAAAGGGAAAGAAAAAAAAAGAAAGAAAGAAGAATTGCATATTAAAATAATTAGCTAAAAATATCAAAAAAAATAGAAAAAAATATAAACAATAGTCTACAATAATTTTACTTTCTATGATAAAAGTTTTAGACTAATACCAACATAAATTAACTCAAAGCACCCACTTTAAAGCCATTTTTCTTAATAGTAAAATCAGACTGTTAAGTATTTTAATAGTTTAAAGCCTATTAAAAATTCAGCAAAAATTGAAAGTTACTTTAAATTAAACCTATTAAATTCATTGACTCAGAGGATTATATTCCCAACCCCAAACCAATTAATCAAGATTAAAACCCCTTATAACTCACAATTAAAACATCCTTTTAAAAATCTAATAATTTCTATTGAAATGAACCATGTAGATTTATATGATTTCAGTGCTTTGAACTTGAGATTGAGTTCAGTGGGTGTTCTTTTCCTACTTCAGTTAAACAAGAATTTTGTGATAAATGATTTTATTTTGTTATGTAATTATGCTACTAAAATTTTCAGAGATGATATTTGTGAGTATTATTTTCCTCATTAACTATTGTTAGAAATAGATATATGTGTTGCTTGTTTTATTTCATGTGACCATCTGCCTTATTAAGCTAGTATGATTACCCGTATCGTTTCATGAGGTGCCAGTGAGTGTCTACTTTGATTATATAGCTTACTTGAGTGCCATTCAATATCTTTTTATGTGTTACTTGTTCGACATTATTGGCTCAGGAATAGTTGCAGTATTATCTTGGACTGACTTGTTTTGATTTATAGATTGACTGATCTAATTCATATTTGAGGACAGATAGCATCACTGATGTGTAGTATTTATTGGACAATTATTTGGTGAATTGAAACTTGCAAAATAATTACATGTTGATTGATTGATGAGTCGATGAGGGCTAGATTGTCAGGTATTAGTTTCTTATATGTTTAGTGGTATTTAGAGTACTTGGTAGTTCTTGATGTTACTTTATTGATATTGAGCATCATATGTATATGGTTGGATCTTAGTATTGTGATATGAGACTTATGTCATTTCATGTGTAACCGTTTCAGATTCAGATTTAGTTGTGATAAATCTTAGAATATAAATTGATTGATCTTGAGGTAGATTGACTCGTGATTGAGAATATTCATATTTTATGTGGAATACTTATCAGCCTTGATATTCATGTACTTGATGATAAGTTAGATGAGGATTCATTGTATTCTGAGAGTGTATTATATATAAAGTTACCTTATTAAAAGACCGATCTTCTAATACTTGGACTGATATGAACTTAGTTAGAGTTAGAATTGATTGACATTAGAATTGGTGTTCATTTCAAAGGATTTTGATCGGTGTTCTAATGAGATTGATGTAGTTGGACCCGTAGTTGTAGGTATTCCCTATTTTACCCCTGATTATATTGTTTGAGTATTGATGTCTTGTTAATGTTGATTATCAGACATAGAAGCATCTTAGGTTCCATGTTGCTTGAGGAGTAGGCGTAGATTGGATTGACCTGACTTGGTGGCATGTATATGCATGATTGACTAATTACTTGAATTTCTGGATCTTGTGTTTGAACTTAATGAAAGTGAGAGTGTATGATGGTTTTAATTAAGATTAGATAGTGATGATTGGTTGGATATAGATGCGTTTGTATTTTATATATTGGGATTCAGATATATCAGTGACTTTGAGGATAAATATGTCGATAACTTTGAGGACCTGAGTTGATTATTTACTTTGCCCGGATTATTTTCTATTCTTGACAGCAAGTCGTTACTCATCCTGAATATCATGATTTACCTGGAAACGTGACTGATTATACTTGACATCTACCTGATAACTATAATGTCCATGTTACCATAGTTGTTGGGAAAATATTATTATACGGTAACAACACTCTCATGTTATACTTGTTACATGTCATGTTATACCGGTATCATGTTCACTGACATTATATATCCTGTTATACCGGTATACTGATTATACATGTTAACGTTGTTACCCACCGAGTTGTCCTAATAATCTAAGTAACATGCACATTAAATAATCTTAATAAATTAATAACATGACATTAAATAACTTACATTGGGATTGGGAAAATTGATGGAGGAGACAACATCTGTATTTTGGGTGGAACTAGGATATAGGTTGCACAGCTGAAAGAGGGTTCCACTGCAGGGTTCCCGGGGGTGACTGACACCCTATTCTGTTCTTGTTATCGTTATACATGTTATACATGTTCCTGACTATCTTGCGGTAGGGCCTGGTTCAGCGTCAGGAGTCTGGGCCGTGGTCCCGGGTATGTACGAGACCCATCTAAAGTATGGACAATGTCTCTAACCAGTCAGTTTTAATAACTTAAGAGCTCGATTGACACGTGTGATAGGCGTAGTATGGGATGCATCTATTACATGTGGTAATTGGTGTTCGCTGACATAATAATAAATTGTTCATAATGTACTGTAATTGATTGTTTTTGCCTGATACATGTATGTATATTGGACACCCGATGTTACACCTGACCTGATTGGACATCTGACTATAGTGCTGACTGACTCTACCCGCCTGTTATATAGATTGTGATAGACACCTAATTGAATACCTGACTGGACACATACTTTACTGTGTGCTATTCATATTACTGTTTATTTACTTTATTCATGTTATTTCTTATTTCCGCATATATATTTTCTTTATCTGCTCACATGTTATATGTATATGTACTTTCCAGTTTATTCTTATACATTCACTAGTTCTGACTCTCTGGATATGCATATCCAGATTCGTGTCTATTTGTTACTGATCAGGTATTTGAAGAGGATCACATGCATCTTGAGAAGCTTGAGTCTCGTTCTTCTTGATTATCGGTATTCCTGCTCTTTATTTATGTTATTTCATGATTTTATCTATATCGTATCCAGTTGTCATTTCTTTCCTTTATTCATCTGCTATCATTGTGTCAGATTTTTATGTCATATTGCAGTGATATTGATTTATCGTAATAGATTTTATAACTTGTTCAGGTTACTTTAGGCTTAGCGTATGTTCGTGGGGTATTTTTCTCGCGTACATACGTCGCCGACCTTCGTCGCGACTCCGTTTCTGCGTATTTTAGGAAGCGGAACGTGACAGCTGTAGTCATTCCGAAGGAGAGAATTGAACAAGCAAGGGAGAGGAGACCTAATTGGAAATTTTCTAGGTACAAGAATGGATTCAGGCTTCATCGGCAAAGCTCTGGCACATAAATGGAAGATTATGTGTGATTTGGAAATTATTCCAACCCTTGATGGATTCATGTTTTTTAGATTCACTAACGAGGAAGATAAGCAAAGGGCTCAAACCCGGGGGACCCTAGGTGGTTGGAGGCGTCGCGCTCGCCCTAGGGGGACTGGAGGCTGAACTTCAAGCGGCAGAGAGAGAAGATCACAAAGGCAATAGTGTGGTTGAGAATGCTGAGGCTGTTGCTGGAGTACTGGGAGCGAGATATTGTCTTAGCGATTGCAACTAAAATGGGAAGGCCGGTGAAGGTAGATGTATGTATTGCAGATCTGGCAAGAGGGTCCTTCTGCATAGAAGTTGATTTATTCAAGCCACATGGGCTGGAGCACTGGTGGGTTCTTCACCAGATGTGGTGGCACTGAGAGTGATATGGATATGCTGAAATTTTAATTTCACCAATGGGGCACCACGAGGTTATTCAGAGGGGTGAAAACTCATAAAAATTAGTATCAGATTTAGGTTTTGGTGTATATCCAATGGAATAAAATGATTCTACTACAGCGTCACTGGGCAGGGTACTGGTTGTATGGATCTTCAGGTGATGGCGGCTGTATTTAGCAGGCGTTGTGGAGAGGTGCCGAGGGAGGAAACAATACTGTTGGGTATAGGACTATAGGCGCTGTTAGTTGCATAGCACATGAAAGGTGGTGATAAGTTTATTATCATGGGTGCTTAATATCCAAATATGGGTTTTTCAAGAACTTATATCCAATTAAGTTTTTGTTAGGGACATTTCAGAAAACTCTCGATACAAATGTCATCGAGCAATCATGGGTGTATTTATCAATGTTCCATACCATTTTGCAGCATGCATGTAATGCAAGCCACTTGCATAATTTTTCCAGTTTCTAACTGCCACTCCATACAAGATTTGGGGCCTGTGCATACCATGTTACGTAAATTGAGGAACTGCATGTATGGAGAGGTACCTCTATTTGCTGCTCCCGAAGAAAAAATGAAGTTGATAGAAAACATGTCAAAGGAAGCAGAACAATAGATAAAAGCAAATTGAGAATGGTTTATTTTGACTAATGGGAATCACCTGCTTCACCTGCATGATCTATCTTAATTCTAGGCAAGGGGGTCTCTCTCTAATTGTTTGAAGTCATTCTTGCTTCTTGGTGCCCTAAGCCTCTTCTCGTCTAATTTCCCATTGTTGGCTGATTAGGTAGTGTTTGTCAATAGAAAGAAAAATTTATGTCAGTAATTTAACTGCTGATACACTTGTGGTTTCTTGTGCTTGTAGCGAGTTTCATTCAGCTACTCATCTATGAGAGGCTATTTTTGGTTCAGAAGCTCTATCACAGTTGCTTTCTCATTGTAGGTAAGGTTCGAGTGATCAAGTCTGGTGATAGCGGTTTGAATATTTCCTTGGATGAGATCTGTGAGGTTTTTTTTTTTTTTTTTCCACTATATATCGGTTCAGTTGTTGTTTCAACAAAATCCCTTTTATGTTGGTTCTGTTTGTGCCAAGATATTTCTTATTTTATGTTATTTTCTTCGCAACTCACTATGACAGCATACTGCTTGTAGATGGCAGGGAATGGCTTATTCTGAGATCCCAATGCAGGTTAAGTTCCTGTACATTTTTCAAGAATCGGGGAAAACTGATGTCTGCATCTTTCAGCGATCATTAAGTTTTTACAATGCATTTGTAATGCTCGCTGGCAGTTACTTGTGAATGACGTGGATGTTAGCGAGACGGATTAGGAAGTTGGAATTGGCATCCCAGGCACGGTTTGAGGTTTTTGGCAGAGCAGTTTGCAGATGAAATGAGACCATTTTGGATGGTGTCCAACTGACCTTCGTTGTTCCTTTCTGATATTTCCCACTCACTATTGCTCTATGAGCATTGAACTCAGGATCACGGCTGACAATGATTAATGTAATCATTGTTTTGCTAGTTCCAGATATTCTGAGTGGTATGCATTCTGAGCTACAGTGAAACAAATGCAACTACTCTTTGGCAACCTTATCAAAGGTGGCTGTAGTAATGTCCACTTCAACTGATAAACCAGCCTATTTGCAGTCTTTTATGCCATGAATTACCCCCCGTTTATAGTCTCAAATATCAAGATGTTTATTATGGTGAGGTATGGTAATCACTTCAACATATATATCCAACTATACACATTCTTTTATGCCAATTACGATCTATTTTTTCCCTCTGTTTTCAGATGCTTATTGTGGGGAGCCTTGATTGTGATAATTCTGCAGGGAGTCTAATCTTTATCAGTGTGCATATTACTTGAGCATCCATGAATAAATCAATGTATGTGCCCCTAGATTCGGCGAGGTGGCCTGTCTCTGCTCCCCATCTTCATGAGTCAAATGATGATGATGCTATGTTCTACTGATACTGCTCATTCTGAGATCTGTGATTGCACAGATGTAGAACAAGTGTTGTGGCTGCTGTTTTGCGCAAAGCAATTCTGAACCATTGATTAAGCAAGCAAATTTGGTTCTTAGACAAGAATCAGCTAAAAAGAGGTCACACTGGGCAATGTAAGGTTTAATCATGCAGAATAGCATTACGACAGGTCATTAACATGTGGAAATTCTGTTCAAACTTCAAAGGAACATCTGGAGAAAGGATGCCAATATCTTTAAACAATCTCGGAATGCATCTTTCATCGCAGAGAAGAGAAGAAAAGAAATCCTTTGCATATAACTTATGCTGCAGTCAGATTGTGTAACATACCAATACTCCAACCTCCGTAAAACACTTGGAAGGCAACAATAACATGGGATGATGATAGTGATGGTGAATTATAGAGTGCCTCAAACAATTTGACAGCAAGGAACAATCTGTTAGAATTTATGCTTCCTGTATATCTCAGTATTAGCGAAATAAGCCACCATGTAGGTTTCTCCAGATGACGAATCTGATGTCTCCGAGGTAATCTCCAACTGCAAATTAACAAGGGGATATGTATCGGGAAGATCATTTCAAAGTACCAATATAGTTGTATCATCATCAGTTGAGTGCTCCCTCTGCTGGAAAACCATCTGGCCTTAGTTCCTTAAACCTCTTCAGCAGGCTGGACTTGTAAATCTCGACTTCAGCATACTCACTGGAAATTGGAGTAGACCTGATGATAGGAACTGCGCCAGCTTGTTGCAAAGCGCCAGCTGCTATGTCTTCAGTTCTCCGGCAAAAAGAGAAAGGAGTCTAAGGTTAGAAAAACCACTTACAATTTGACATGCTCATATGCTCGCTGGCTCTTAGTTCTGTTTACTGAGAATGTAAAATAAGGTTGCAAAAGAAGATGCATAAAACTCAAGATTTCAAGATTCATGATATTAAATGTTACATCTTACATGTCATCTAAATTATGTCAGAAAACAAGGTCACAAAAGATATATACACAAAATTTAAAGGTAGAGATTGAAAATACTTAAATAAATAAATAAGGAGAATTGGGGACGAAAACAGACCTCTCGTCGAAGGTAAATCAAGAAAATTGGATAAATAATTCAAGGTTAGATAACACTTGTGTCTTACCTAATCAAGCAGCCTTTTTTGGGAACTTCATCCAACCATTCATTTGAAGATGTTAGGTTCATTTCATTTTCATCATGGTGTGCACAGGCAGAAATTATTGACTTACACATAAACCCATCCTAACCCAACCTGATAAAATGAAGATATGGGAAGGCCTAATTCTTTTGTTCGTCAGGTACGACCAAATACTAGTACCTTTACAACGAATTGGTTGGGATTTGAAACATTTAGCCACTTCAAAATGTGCACACGAGATCCTCCAAAGAGGATTCTACTCTAGATTCTTGGAGAAGAGAGGAAGATGTGAAGACTTTACAGTGATCATCGTTACTTCCTCACCACCACACTTTGTTAAATCTACTGGAACTTTTATTAGGGGTACTCTCTCATAATAACTTAATATGATATCGCCTTTAAAAAAATGAAATGGATTGGCCAGCTGAGGCAAACCCCAAAGGAGTTAATAAGAAGATCAAAAAAGATGAGCAGAGACAAAGTGGTTCCCTTCTGGGCATATGCCAAACTGGATCCCACCTAACCTCACTCATATTACTGGGTAGATGGATGTAGAGCAGGCAAAGATGAGGGAAACCGGTAGAGGCAGTATTCAAGTTGAACTTCCACATAGCTCTTATTATCCATATCAAACATTTGCTTAATAACATATAAATCATGCTTAGATGCTCATCCTAGAACAAATAATAGAAATTACATATATTTCTACAAAACCTCAAGTCTGGGACGGTGCTGCTACACCGATACATTCAATTAATGATGTGTTGCTGAAAATTTACAACTGGTTCGTGAAGGTAAAATTCATAAGAGAATTAGTGCTGAAAATTATTCTTTGTTGTGGGACTGTACTGCTAAACTGACACATTCAATCAATGATGTGTTCCTAAATTTACAATCTGGTTTGTGAAGGTAAATTCATGCGAGAAGAACTAGTCTTTATTCCATATCAAGGTGTTTCAACTTTAGAACCATTGTTTCTGACAGCTTATTAGAAATTTAGAACTCACCTCCGGCCAACAGCAGCATCAACCAACTTCTGTGAACTCTCTATGCACATCCCGCTTTTCATGCTTTAAGGTGCCAGGTACACCATACATAAGCTAGATCTTCAAGTTTAGATATGAACGAACACTCAGCTAATGTCTTTTGTTCTGAAGGAAAGATGTAATTTTCAGGTCAAATGACATTAACTAACTTTCTAAATAAACAGTTCACTTAGATGTTGAAAAAAAGTAAGGCCAACATATAAATTATTTAGAGCCAAATATTAATCGAGAATGTAGAAACCATGTATATAATATATGGATGGTATTAAAGGTTTCAATCGTGGTTTCAAATATCAGCTCATTTTGATACATATCGGCAATCATATTGAATTTTGTGGTACCCGATATAGTATTAAAACTATAATATTGGCTGATATTGCCAATATTAACAATATTGATAATAAAAATCATTTGTTGATATTGATAACGATACTAAGATTTTAAACCATGGTTCCAATATCAAGCACTGAACACTATTCAAGGATGTTAACCAAAGTCATTAAAATAACTCTGAGTTTGTAATTCCTGACGATGAAACAGATAAAAGCGGTTAAATGACAGCTTTCGGGACTCACCAGAGTGAGAAAGAGCAACCAAAGCTTTGAGAGCTTCTTTGCGTGTTTTGTCATCTTTGGCTGTTTCCAGCATAGTCAAAAGATCTAGAGCACCACCCAGTTCTACAACTTCCGTCCTTCTTTCATCTGTATATCAGAAAAGTTAAGGGGCATCAAAATTCCTAGACCCTATAAGTTTCCCACTTGATTTCTTTATAATTTAATTTAAAAAAAACAAGAAGAAGGAAAAACCTAGCTACTGCATCAGCTTCTTTACACATCAGCATGCCATCATTCGCGTCCATACATTAATAGGTCATCAATTGTATAATACATTTACAAAATTAAAATCATAAAATGATTTACAAATTTTAATGTGTTTGAATAGTATGCCTATAGAAGTCTTTCCAAAATGAGATAACAAAAAGAAAAGAAGAGAAGAGAAACCCGCTCTCTTTTTGTACAAACAAACTATGCAAAGCAAAAAGAGCAAAAAGAAGAATATCAAGGGAAATTGTATGGATCTGAGAGTACAAGAGAAAGCAGATAGAGGGAAGACTTTCAGTACTTCTATGATGATAAAAATTATACGAATGGTCTACTTGAAGGCAAAGCCTCATATTTATTGAGAACCAAAAACTCGGACTATGACTTCAAATCTTCATCCTATTGTAGTTTGAGAAGCTAAATAAAATTATGTCTCAGAAGCAGAAGCTAATATGATTATTTAAATAATTTTCTTTGCAAAATTTGGACCAACAACAATATGAGGTACAAAGAAAATAATACTTTTAAAAGCATAAACTGAATTGAAAAGGAGACGGTTATCAATGATAAATTACCATTAACCAGCTCTATTATCAAGGAAGTAAATAATCTAATTCTGTCCAAAGAAAAAGGCGAAAGAAGCTGAGTAGAAATGAACCAAACTTCTGCAGTACCAAATTATATCAATAGAACCTATCATAGTAGTAATCTTAGAAATAGTAGGTTAGAACAAGAAATCTAAGAGAGAATTTCATGAAATAGTAGTAATATAATTGTGACATTACAAATGGAGTGCAGGTATTAGCAGGTATTACTAGTAGAAATAGCACTCAAGATGGTCATAGATTTTAATGAATAAATTTCAGAATTTCTAGAAAAATAACCTCTAAATTCCAAATGAGGAAAAAGAGGCATATACAAACTGAAGTTAAATCAGTGAATAACAACCCAATAAGGCGCAGAAGTGGCCAAATTAGATGTCTAAGATATAATATTGACACTATGTCATAAAAAATAATAAAATAAAATAAAATAAAACTTCAAAATCAAAATTAATTAAAACAGTTGAAAGCAGAAAGAATACTACTATGGTTTAAGCAAATGGTTTTTTTTTTTTCATTTCATGATTGAGTAAGCTACTTCACCCATTCTAACTTGCTCTCTACGCATCCTAAGAGAATATTGTCAGAGAATGAAGTATTTCAATATGGAGAATAGTGAAATAGTAGAAAACATGCGACTGACCAAGTCTTCAGTTATCAAAGGAGAGAGCGTGAATCATTATTGCTAAATCATATGCACAGAGTATGAGAATACCGTCAACTGCAAAACGCGACAACCTGGATGCTCCCATTCTTTTGAACAAGGGATCCTTCCCGTGCAAAAGTGAGATCGATTGTTGCAGCATATTATCGCCTATAGTCAGGAAATGCAGTCAATGGTTCAAATGACCTTTAAACATTTTGAGACATTTTAAGGGTCTTGAGGCTCCATGTAATAGTGTAACATTTTTTCTGAGTTACATACCCACGTACGGAAAGACTGGTAGCCAACAAATCCAAAAGTTCCTAAAAAGAAAAGCTTCAATAACCATCCAGCTTTCCTCTCAACATCTTCCTCAAGCGCGATATCATCTGCAAAAGTGTAAGATATCAAGTAAATTCTGCAAAAGAATAAATTTTCTCATCATCTTGAGCACTATTAGTTATTGTTAAGTTTGCCACAGCAATCATATGAATTTCATGAATGCAACTGAAAACATTAGCTAGCATGACAAATCTGTTCTTTAGCTTTGATGAAAATCCTTCTAAATAGATAATTATTAATCGTCCCTCCCTATGTGCCCTTCTGCAGCTCCATTATTATTGCTGTATTATCGAGACACCAGACAGATTTTACGTGCCCAGGAGCCCATGAATATCTGAAGAACCTTTGAAAATCCCACACATGTTGAAAAATTTACTCTTATTGATGCAGGTAAGTATTTTCAAAGACATGATAAATATAATGAAAGATGAAATTGAAGTATTGAACCCATAACTTGATAGAAGAGTTTTACCTGATTCAATGTCAGATCAGGGGTGGCCAACGGGACGAATCGGGTTGATTCGTCCCGTCTGGCAAACGAATCCCTGACGAGACGGGTTGGACCCGTCTCGTCACGGGTTAAACGGGACGGGTTGAAATCCCGGGTAACGAATCGGGTCTCCTGACCCGATTCGTTACCGGATTCGGCGAGACGGGTTGGACCCGTCTCGCCTATTTTTTTTTTTTAATTCGATAATTTTCCCCTCTAACGAGACGGGTTGAGGGTTTAAAACAAAAAAAATTTTAATATAGGGGGCGCAGAATAATTTTTCCCTCTAACGTTCTTAAAAAATTATTGGACTAAAAAAAAAAATAATAATAAGAAGGGGGGTCGGGGAAATTTTCCCCGACCCGACTCGTCCCGTGATTCGTCACGGGACGAATCGGATTCGTCCCGTTACCACGGGACGGGTCAACCCGTTTGGACCCGCCCCTTAACGGGGCGGGTACGGGTTGACCCGTCAACCCGTCTGTGCGACTCCGACGAGTCGCACAGTACGGGTCGGGGCGGGTCGACGCGGGTCGACCCGCCCCGGTGGCCACCCCTATGTCAGATTCTAATCATCAAGGAAAAAAAATTTCAAGGCACCGAAACGGAACGGGATGCCGCCATGGTCAAAATTTAATTGTCATGCTGCTAAAAGTCCCATGGATCCAGACTCAGAATCAAGTAAAATACGTGGGTGTTCCTTGCATTTCATAAACAAGATAAATAACAACTTTAAGCCCCTTGCCTTTAACCAAAAGAAAGGTGCACCATACTATCTTCATAGTCAGAAGTCACAAAAAAAAAAAAAAAAAAAAGACATCCATAAAAGAAGAACAGTGAGCTTATACATGCCCAAACCGTTTCAATTAGCCTTATTAGGATCAAACCCTCTAACTTCTATCTTCACAGTTGATTTCTTTAATTCTCTATTTTGAACTTTGTATGAAGCCTTCGAAACGTTTTGTTTAAAATTCTAAAAGCAACGCAGAGTAAGTTGAAGTCCCAAGGATTCGAAACAAACCCAAGAACAAGGATCTAATAGACAAATCGCTTCCAACAACATTTACAATAAGATGCACAATGACAACACTTCTTCTTGTATCAATACCGTCAAGTCTCAATTATACGCTAATTACAGCTGATAAAGTATTAAAATCAAGGAATTTTAAATAAGGAATCGATTCAATAAAGCATAATAATGCAGTTACCTCTTTCACCAACCGAAGAGAAGCGACGCAGGCGAGCATTTCTGGCATCACTTCCTGCGATCGATAACTGGAACCAGAAATTAAATCAGAATAAATGACATGATATAAATCAACATAAGATTTTTTTTTCCCCCCCACCTGTAATGGGTTTGGAAAGCCCTAGACTGATCTTAAACGATTATTGAAAAATAAAACAAAATAATCAAAAAAAAAAAAAAAAAAAAAAAAAAAAAAAAAAAAAGCTAAGCTTACGGCGTTGGAAGATTGGCGGAGAGAATCCCGCAACAAAGAGGAGAGTCTTTTGAGTGTCAACCGCTGCATCTTTTCCATCTGATATCATGAGCAGCAAGCAATGGCTCCTGTTGTTGCTTGTTAGTTCTCTTGCAGTGGTTTTCTTTTTCCTCTCTGTGACTCGGTGAGCCTCCGAGCTTGGGCTGAGAGCTAAAAGGCCCAGCTTTGGCCCATGAACATTCACAAGTACTCGTAGCCACTGTCATGGGCCTTGGGCTGCCTTTGCCTATTGCCGCTACAGTGGACAATGTTGCCTTTCGGATTTGATAAAAATGGGCCTTGGCCGGTTAGCACACAGAGTGGACCATGCCTCTGGTCACTAGGCTTAAATTTCAGCCTAGTCGTTGCTCTTGAATTTAGCATCTAAACCTCAATCCTTAGGAGTGCGAAGGGACCGGATACATGCATGACATGGGAATTACCGCAACTGTATCTATTTTGTTTTAGCTGTTGGATTTTTAATGTTTTAAATTAAAAAATTGAGTTTTATTTACTTTGTGTAACTATGTACACGATTAAGGGCTTGTTTGGTTAAGGGTGGAAGTGAGGATATGCGGAAGTGAAGAAGTGACAATGGTTCCCTTTAGAACTTGAGAATTGGTTACTAAGTTTTCTGGTGTTTTGATGTTGTTGGGAAGTGTGCTTTAAAAAATGTTATGTCTTTTTCGGTATTTTGGATGGTAAATGTGGAAGTGAAAGTGGAAAAATTGACCACAAAAATAATATTAAAATAAAAATTAATTAAGAAAAATAAAAAATTGTAATTAGAATGCAAGTGAGTTTACAGGATCAAAAAAATTAACTGTTTTGTACTACAACTTATTACAAATGAGATTTACATGACCACAAAATTAACTGTACCACTCTAGAAGTGAGGAAATGGTTGTGTAAAAGAGAGAAGAGAAAATGAAAAGAGGTTTCTTATTTTCCTTTTCCGGTGTTTAGATAGATAGGAAAGTGAGCAATTATACTTCCCTATTTACTTACTTCTGCTCACTTCCTTGCAATCAAACACCCTCTAAGAGAATCTCTCCGAGGGGTGTTCACGGGTGGAGTCCCTCGATTTTGAAGAAAATGAAAACCCGTCACATCTGACCTGGGTAGGTATTTATTTTGTTTGAAACCCATCCACGGAGTTTGGGGTCGCTGGTTCGGGCTTTAAACGGGTCGGGCCGGTTTGACAGATTTTAACAGGTTTAACGAATGATATACTACATAAAAATATACTTAAACACACACACATCTATAATTATTCTTAACAAAATAATATAAAAACGTGCACATTTTATGCCCGCTTTCGTCCCCCGCTAAATTTCCAATCATCAGTATTTTAATAATTTCCTAATAGAAAGAATAAAATTCTTTGACAGCTTTTAATTATTTTCATGTCATATTTATTATATCATTTAAAATAAGATCTATTTAATTAAATATTACTCAATTATGTATTCTATAATGTTGTTTTGAGAATGTTTGTAGGGCAGCGCCTCTTGTGATTGGCAGACCGAGTTTCTAACTTTTAATGTTTTCAGTTGATTAATTTTATTTTATTTATTTAACTGTGAATTATTTTCTACATTAGTAAAATACAGATACTAGCCCATTAATCATATTTGTTAGTCAGATATGTGTTAGTCTCACATTTTAGTGGCCCACTAACCTTTTAATTTATTAATTAGATTCCATAAATTATAGCATAACTGATATTTAATGTATGCCCAAATATAAAGGTTACTTTTATGTAAATTAAATAACCATATGGGAGATCAAGGGCCATGATGGGTGGTTTTCTCCCATACGGTTACTTGCTATTTTGTAGACCCTCTTCTCTCCTCTATTATAGGCATATACACCCCTTATTGTGGTAATCCATCAAATGAAGGAGATTGTGTAAGTGCATTCAGAGAGACAGAGAGAAGAAAGAGACTACATTTAGGGTTTGCAAGGAGATATTAAAAGAGATTGGGATCTTATTTATATCATCAATCATCAATCTTTCTAATGGCTTCAGGTATGTATATATATTTATATACTTGTTCTTGAGGTGTATTGATTCTAGATCTATTATTGGGTGATTTCATCATCATGAAGGTTTTAAGTTTTAATTAATATTTGGTATCAGAGCATGGTTTTGAATCTATTCATCTCAGAATAAAAAATTATGGACAACTCCTGTTGAGATCAAACATTCATAAAATTAGGTTTTGTCTAACTGTTTCAAAAAAAAAAAAAAAAAAAGAAATTCAGATCATTCAACTGTAGAATTTTTAAAGAGGATTTAGTAGTTTTTCTTCAAAATTCTATTAATATTCCTCTAATTGTACAAATCACTTGGATCAAAATTTGAATAACAGTCCCTAAATTATTCTTTTTAATGGCTTTAGTCGATTAAACAGTTATAAGTATACTGTTTCTGTTTCATCTCCTGTTAGTCGACTTGCCCGCACCTCTAGTCGACTAGGTCTCCTCCCAGGGAAATAATGACTCTCTATATTTCCACTGTCGGTCGACTTGATCATTTTAGTAGTCGACTAATAATTAGTATAGTCGACTAAACCCCTTGCCCTAGTCGACTAATAGGTTGAACAGAGAGATGTGTGGTTCTCTGTTTCTCTGTCAGTCGACTAGCCTTTCAATTATAGTCGACTTGCCTTGCCCCTAGTCGACTGGGACTACCTTGACCAGTCGACTAATATTTGTTTAGTTCAAACATAAATGTATGTTACACATTTAATATTATTGTGTTAATAGTGATTGAATTGGTCAAGTGACAATATTGGTGAATTATAGAATAACTCAAATAAAAAGTTAGAGAATATTATTGGTTAGTTTTATATTCATACGGTTTAATGATTTAGTAGTTGCCAAAATGACCTACATTAGTGAGCCTTATGAATATACAACTACATAAAAGACTTGTCAATAAGGGTGACATTAAAGTCAATAATATTCTCGGTGGCGGTTCTAGTTAGGAGATTGGGACTAATCCAAAGGAAAGTCTCTTTCAAATAATTACGAACCGGGTAGGGTAGTGTAATTTGTGCAACTTAGTGGTGTAGAATTGGATACCCAAAGGTAACATGACTTACTGTCTAAGTGGCATAATTACATTAGACCTATATAGGTGATAAAAGGTCTCACCTGTAGAGTGAATGCTGGATATGCTTAGGTTTCGCCCAAAAGAGAAATCGAAGTGATATCAATAGTTCATCTTCATAAAATTTAATGTTTTTTTTTGTATTGACTCGAGGCCTTAATGTGAGCATTGTCCTATTTTGTTTCAGTGAACGTTCCCACTTCCTTACACTCTCATGCATCTAGCATTCCAGCCCTGAATGGTACGAACTTTTCTGAATGGTTTGAACATGTTCAATTCACGCTGGGTGTACTGGATCTTGATCTGGCTCTTCTAGTTGAGAAACCTGAGGAAGTCACCGCTGAAAGTACAGCAGATCAGGTTAGCCATGCTAAAGCCTGAGAAAGGTCGAACAGACTCAGTCTTATGTTTATTAAAATGACCATTGCCAACAATATCAAAACTTCGCTCCCTCAGACTGCTAACGCTTCAGAACTCTTAACTGCTGTAAAAGACCGTTTTAAATCTGCTGATAAGTCATTGGCTGGCACTCTTATGGCTGAGTTAACTACCATGAAATATGATGGTAGTAGAGGAGTCCAAGAACATATCCTCAATATGACTGATAAAGCTGTAAAGTTAGGAACACTGGGAATGAAAGTAGATGAATCTTTCTTGGTACAGTTCATCCTCAACTCACTTCCTCCTCAATTCGGACCATTCAAGATTCACTATAATACTCATAAGGATAGGTGAAATTTGAATGAACTGACTAATATGTGTGTTCAAGAGGAAGTGAGACTGAGGCAAGAAGGACATCACTCGGTGTTGACAGTAACTCAAGGAGCTATAGATAAGAAAGGAAAGTATGAAAAAGGTAAGAGGTTTCCACCGAAGAAAGGGAATGAACCTGGGGAAAGTAGCCAGGGTCATAGAAAGAGTTTCACTGTCAAATGCTACTTTTGTGACAGAAAAGGACATGTGAAGAAGGATTGCAACAAGAGAAAGGCTTGATTCGAAAAGAAAGGTATGAATCTTTCTTTTGTATGTTATGAATCAAATCTTGCTGAAGTTCCTTCTAATACTTGGTGGATTGACTCTGGAGCCACAACTCACATAACTAATTCAATGCAGGGATTCCTTACAACCAGGAAACCGAAAGAAAGTGAAAGATTTGTCTTTATGGGGAACCGTCTCAAAGTGGAGGTCGAGACTGTTGGAACTTATCGCCTACTCTTAGAGACGGGTCATCAGATGGATCTTGTAGACACTTTTTATGTACCTTCGATTTCTAGGAATTTAATGTCTTTATCCAAATTAGATGTTGCTGGATATTCAGTTTTATTTAGTTGTGGAAAACTCAATTTGATGTTTAATTCATTTTCGGTTGGACATGGAATTTTATGTGATGGCTTATATAAAATTCCTTGAATTATGAGTTTGCACAATCTCTTTTAACCCTGCATTCGAATGTTGGTTCTAAACGTGGCTTAATTGATGAAAAATCTTCTATCTTGTGGCATAGACGACTGGGGCATATCTCCAGGGATAGAATTGAAAGATTAGTGAAGAATGGGATTTTGGATAACCTAGACTTCACTGATTTTGGATTGTGTGTGGATTGCATAAAAGGAAAGCAAACCAAACACACCAAGAAAGGTGCCACAAGAAGCAAAGAGCTTCTTGAGATTATTCATACAGACATTTGCGGACCACTCACTATTTCATGTTTTACGGGAGAGAGATACTTTATCACCTTTATAGACGATCTGTCTCGTTATGGTTATGTATATCTAATTCATGAAAAATCTCAGGCTGTTGACATCCTTGAGGTGTTCATTACAGAAGTCGAGAGACAATTAGATAGAAAAGTTAAAATCATGAGATCAGACCGAGGTGGTGAGTATTATGGTAGATACGATGAGTCAGGACAGAATCCTGGCCCATTTGCCAAATTTCTAGAAAAGCATGGCATTTGTGCTCAATACACAATGCCAGGTACACCTCAGCAGAATGGAGCTACTGAAAGGCGAAACCGGACACTTATGGATATGGTTAGGAGCATGATGAGCTTCTCTAATGTACCTAATTCATTGTGGAGTGAAGCCTTAAAGACTGCTATGTATATCTTGAATAGGGTTCCTAGTAAGGAAGTCTCAACAACTCCTTTCGAGTTGTGGATTGGTAGGAAACCTAGTTTAAGACATTTACATGTTTGGGGTTGTCCAGTAGAGGCTAGAATATATAATCCACATGAAAAGAAATTAGACTCCAGGACCATATCTGGATATTTCATTGGTTATCCAGATAAGTCTAAAGGGTACAAATTTTATTGTCCAACCATAGTACCAGAATTGTTGAAACTGATAATGCCAGATTCCTTGAGAATGGCGAAATTAGTGGGAGTGATGAACCAAGAAAGGTAGATCTTGAGGTGATAAGGGTAAATATCCCAATACCCTTTCGTTCAAGAGAAATTGTTGTCCCTCAGCTTGATCATCAAGCTGAGTCATCAGAACAACATAATGACAATGGTTCACCACTTCATGAGGATATCACCACTGAAAATATTGTAGAACCACCACAACCGGCAGCTTTGAGGAGATCTCAGAGGGAAAGAAGATCTGCCATTTCAGATGATTATGTGGTGTATCTACAGGAATCTGATTTCGATATTGGGATTAATAAAGATCCAGTTTCATTTTCACAAGCCATCGAAAATAATGATTCTAGCAAATGGATTGATGCTATGAATGAGGAGTTGAAATCTATGGACCATAACAAAGTCTGGTATCTCGTCGAATTGCCTAGTAACTGTAAGAAAGTCGAGTGTAAATGGATCTTTAAGACCAAGCGCGATGCCAAAGGCAATATCGAACGATATAAGGCCAGACTTGTGGCTAAAGGTTTCACTCAGAAAGAAGGCATTGATTATAGGGAAACCTTCTCTCCAGTATCAAAGAAGGACTCTTTTAGAATCATTATGGCCCTTGTAGCTCATTATGACTTAGAGTTACATCAAATGGATGTGAAAACTGCTTTTCTGAATGGAAATTTGGATAGGAAATATACATGGAGCAACCTGAAGGGTTCGCAAAGAAAGGAAAAGAACACTTGGCTTGCAAATTAAAGAAATCCATCTACGGACTGAAACAAGCTTTCCAGGCAATGGAATATAACGTTTAATGATACCATTACCTCATTCGGATTTAAAGAAAACACTGTTGATCAGTGTATATATCTGAAGATCAGTGGGAGCAAGTTTATCTTTTTGGTTCTGTATGTGGATGATATTTGTTAGCCAGTAGTGATATTGGTTTACTGTATGAAACCAAAGACTATCTTACCAAGAACTTTAAGATGGTTGATATGGGTGAGGCAGCTTATGTCATTGGCATAGAGATCTTCAGGGATAGATCTCGAGGATTGTTAGGACTGTCTCAGAAAGGTTATATCAATCGAGTCTTGGAAAGATTTCACGTGGAACTTTATTCAGCCAGTTGTGCACCCATCATGAAGGGTGACAAATTAAGTGGGAGTCAGTGTCCTAGAAATGACTTAGAAAAGGAACAAATGCAGAAAGTTCCATATGCGTCAGCAGTTGGGAGCTTGATGTATGCACAAACTTGTACCAGGCCAGATATCAGTTTTTGCAGTTGGAATGTTAGGAAGATACCAGAGTAATCCAGGAATGGAGCATTGGAAATTGGTAAAGAAAGTGATGCGGTATCTTCAAGGGACGAAGGATCATATGCTCACATATAGGAGATCAGATCAGTTAGAAGTGATCGGTTATTCGGATTCAGATTTTGCTGGTTGCCCAGATAGCAGAAAGTCTACCTCAGGCTTTATATTCATGCTAGCTGGTGGGGTAATCTCGTGGAAGAGCGTAAAGCAGTCTATCACTGCTTCATCCACGATGGAGGCTGAGTTCGTAGCATGTTTCGAGGCCACGAGTCATGCATTATGGTTACGTAATTTCATCTCAGCACTTGGTGTAGTTGATTCTTTTGCCAGGGCCGCTGAAGATATTTTGTGATAATACAGCAGCCGTTTTCTTCTCTAAGAATGGAAAGTACTCTAGTGGTTTCAGACACATGGAACTTAAGTACTTAGTCGTTAGAGAAAGAGTTCAGAAACAACGAGTGTCAATTGAGAATTTAAGTACCACTCTAATGGTGCTGATCCGTTGACCAAGGATTGCCTCCAAAGACATTCAAAGAACATATTATTAGAATGGGTCTTTTGAGTAATCTGTAATGTATGTTTGGTGGTTATGTAATTGACACTATTGCGCAATAAAAGTTTGTTTCTGTATTTCCTATTATCCAACTATGTGTGCACATATTATGTATGGATGTTTGTTAAACAGAAAAAGTCTTGACAAGACAAATTACAGGGGTCGTTTCGATTACAGACTCTATTAGTGAGGGTTATCAGCGTTTTGATACGTAGAAGGGAGTATGACATAAATGTTGTATAACCGCTATGACTCACATTGGTGGTCCAAGCTAATGCAGTATTACAGTATCTCATTATTTGGGCTTGTCAGTTATTATTTTCAAAAAAATTCGTGATCACGTGTCAAAGTTTTTCAGTATGGAATCCAACGGAGTCAAATGTATTTAAATGAGTCTTTTTGTTTGTTTTCTAAAGTTGTAATGTAATCGGCTAGTGGTCCAAATGGGAGAATGTTAGTCTCACATTTTAGTGGCCCACTAACCTTTTAATTTATTAATTGGATTCCATAAATTATAGCCTAACTGATATTTAATGTATGCCCAAATATAAAGGTTACTTTTATGTAAATTAAATAACCATATGGGAGATCAAGGGCCATGATGGGTGGTTTTCTCCCATACGGTTACTTGCTATTTTGTAGACCCTCTTCTCTCCTCTATTATAGGCATTTACACCCCTTATTGTGGTAATCCATCAAATGAAGGAGATTGTGTAAGTGCATTCAGAGAACCAGAGAGAAGAAAGAGACTACATTTAGGGTTTGCAAGGAGATATTAAAAGAGATTGGGGTCTTATTTATATCATCAATCATCAATCTTTCTAACGGCTTCAGGTATGTATATATATTTATATACTTGTTCTTGAGGTGTATTGATTCTAGATCTATTATTGGTTGATTTCATCATCATGAAGGTTTTAAGTTTTAATTAATA